>JAULLE010508131.1:0-10143 GCA_035668155.1 Sarracenia purpurea
TCCAAACAAATCCAAGATTTACTCTCTTTTCTGAATTAAATACTTTAAATCTTTTCTTAAACGAAATAACTCATTTTCCCTGTGGGATCGATCCTGAACTTACTACTTGCTACCCAATTTGTAGTGAATCTTGGTTAAATAAATAAAATAAACAATAGTCCGCCTATGATTAATGACTAAGAAAAATACCCTTCCTTTTGGCAGGTGTTGGGTGTGGAACCTACCAGGGACAGCTCCTAATAAGCTCCTTGAGGTGCTCTGATGTCTTGTGGAAAGACTACCCCTCGTGCTGAGTGAAGCTCATGGTAGCTCGACGAATCTTGTTCTTCTTACCGATTGGGAAGAATTTCCGAAGGAATTCTTACTAAATTTTTTCCCACGTTGTTATTGTGTTTGGTTCAATGGACTTAAGCTAGTGCTTTGCTTTGTTACGAAGGGAAAACGGGACCAACTTCATGTGCAGGGCCTCCTCGGTCAAGTTATTGAGTCTCATGGTGGTGGAGATCTCTAGGAATTCATCTATGTGCTTATAGGGGTCCTCATTACTAAACCCGTGAAAAAGGGGTAGTAATTGAAAGAGATTAAGTCTAATCTCATAATTACCCACCCCGGCATTTAGCGGTGCTAGGCAGGTTACAGACTCGTAAGCTGTTGGGATGCAGTAATCCATCAGTGCTTGGAGCTGTTGATAAGCCTAGTTAGCCTGATTGTTTTGTTGATTGGCCTGCGGAACAACTGGAGGGTTATTTCCATCGGCCATGATGGGTGTATGAAGTAGTGCGAGAGTTCGGGGGAAAGGGTTTGGATGGTGGTTTGCTCCAAAGGTTCTTCTTATTTCAGGATCGAAGGGTGCTAAGTCATAAGGCAAGGAGTAGTAACTAAGCATACAATAAAAGTACTGAAATAAACGAGAACCAGCAAACAAACAATTTTTTATTTTTTCTATCGTCCGGACGAAAAAGGAAGAGCGTCCGGTTGGTATAGGAATGTTAGCGTCGCGACGGCTAAGGATAACGTCCGGACGGCACGGGTTCGAGAATTTAGAATTTTCTATTTTTTAGCATAAAATTAAAAATTTTGAAAACTCGAGCTAAAAATAAAAAACAAATCAAATAATTTAAACAAAAGTTTTCTAAATGAAAGTAGGCGACTTTTTTCCCCGACAACGATGCAAAAAACTGGTAGTATTGAACCTAATAGCTTAGTCATTAATCATGGGTTACTCCAATTTATTTTATTTATTGTACCAAGATCTACTACTAACTGGGTAGCTAGCAGTAAGTCCAGGGTCGATCCAACAGGAAAAATAGTTATTCTTGTTAAGATTTTGTTTAAAATATTTAATGATGAGAAAATGAGTAAATCATGGATTTTAGGAAAAATGGTTTTTAATAATAAATATAAATAAATAACTAAAAATGAATTTAAGTAAATAATGAGAAAATTTCTATCACAGGGTCAGAATCCACCGATACTTGGTACTACTTTCGATATAATTCCTATTTTATCTAGTTATGAATCAGATTAGATCCTATCATGAAGAAAAATGATATGGATATTCAAGAAAAATATATTTCGATTTCAACAAGGCATATCTTATTCGGAGTATAAAATATCTCAAGTTCTACTTTTAAAATCTCGAATCACAAATATGGCATAGGCTATGCAAGCTTGTAGCACGGCCCATCCGGAGTACGGCCCGTCTTATCTATGACATAATCTATCTCAAATTGGCATATTCGAACAGTTAAACAATCATGCAACACTCATTTAATGCATTCATAGAAATCTTAAACGGGAATTAATTTAATTAGAGAATATCTACAAAAGGAATTCAATAATATTATTGCATAACAATCTGATTGCAATGCATAAAGAAAATACAGAATTACACTACCCCTATGTTACCAATTTTGGCTTCATCATCACCCGAGGCAGAGGCGGAAACTTAGCCACTCATGGTTAGATAGAGATCTATCATCAAGTTGATGTCGATCATCATCGGCAGCTCCTCGGTGAGACTCGGACCTTCCCGATGTGACTTGGCTGGGGCCAAAAGATATCAGTATTGTATTGAGATATGCGATATAAGAGATATGAGAGATGGAGATGGTTTAGAATGAGGGGCTTAGGGCCCTATTTATATCTTTCCCATGGCATCAAATTTAGCAACTATGGCACGGAGCATCCAGACAACTTTGCTCCGGCGTCCAGATGAAAATTGCTTGGAGGCTACGTTAGTTTCCTATTTCGGAGCGTTAGGATGGTCGACATCATCGCATCTGGATGGTCGGTATTAGCGTCAGGATGGTTGTCAAGAGGGTGTGGACGGTCAGTGTCATGAACGTCGTGACTTTCAGGGGCTGGCGTCTGGAGGTTTGGCATGAGTGTCCGGGCTGTTTGTGTTGTCATGTTGGTCATTGTTTGGTTGCATCATTTTTGTTGTTAAAATGGCTGTTTTGTGGCCATTTTGCGTCACTCCTCCAATTCCTATCTTATACAGAGAAACACTACAAAAACACATATTAGATAATAAATCCGAACTAACTTAGTGTAAATTAACGGGTGTAAATCGTCACTTTTGAGTGTTGATCACCCATCCCCTCGTTTTATTACGTGAGTTGGGGACGATGTCATGGAATTTGATGGGGAGTCCATCCCCTCGATTTTGGTCCGTGAGTTGGGGACGACTGCGTGGAAGTCACTGGGTAGCCTATTCCCTAAATTTTAATCTGTGAGTTGGGGACGACATCGTGGAAGTCAACGGGGAGCCCATCCCCTCAATTTTAGTCCGTGTGTTGAGGACGACTTCCGTGGGAGAGTCAACGGAAGTCCATCCCTTTGGTTATGGTAAGTAAGTTGGGAACGACTTCACGGAAGTCCATGGGGAGCCTATCCCATTGGTCATGGACCGTAAGTTGGGAACAACTCATTGCGAGTTAACAGGGAGCCCATCCCTTCGGTCATGGATGGTAAGTTGGGGATACCTTTGCGGAATTCAAGGGGGAGCCCATCCCCTCGGTCATGGATCGTAAGTTGGGGACAACTCATTGTGAGTTAACGGGGATCCCATCCCCTCGGTCGTGGACCGTAAGTTGGGGATAACTCTTTGTGAGTTAACGGGGAGCCCATCCCCTAAGTGGTGGACTGTAAGTTGGGGATAACTCTGTACGAGTTAACGGGAAGTCCATCCTCCCGGTTGTGGACCATAAGGTTATATTCATAGATGTGTGGGTGTGTGTGATAGCAGCAGGTTTGTATCGTATGTGTGGGTAGACATGTGTTGTGTGCAGCCTAGATTGTATGTGAGTCGATGAGCCGACGCCTCTTGCAGACCGGGTGTGTGTGCTTGGATTAGTGGAACCCTATGGGGTAGATTTCGTGATAACTTGAAAATGTTTTGAAACAACATGAAAATGTGGGATGATAATTTCACGAGTCGGCACCTCTTGCAAACCAGGTGTGCATGTGTGGATGAGTGGAACCCTATGGGGTACATTTCGGGATAACTCGAAAACGTTTTGATAGAACTTGAAAATGTGGGTAGACGATTTTAATTAAAAAAAATGAATAAAGCTATTTTCAAAGAAACATTTTCTTAAAACTAGAGTCATGTGAATACAGTTTTCTACTAAACAAGGAATGAGGTCCTCTTTTGACTTGTGTTAGGGTATTCACATGTTCGGCTCATATGTTTTCCATTTTTATTCTTTGGTTAGCGTATTTCCTACACGAGTGTTCACTCATGTGGTCGTAACCCCCACTTTCAAGTTTGGGCATGAACGACTTGGCCTACTTGGAGGACTTTTTATAGTTGTTTTCATATATTTCTCTAGTTTTTGTAATAATATCAGTTGTATTATTTGTAGTTCTATCTTTTAAGATTTTGCTATTGGGTTGTAAGGCCATAAGGCCACCTTTTTATTTTGAGATTGGTTTGTATGCCTGGAGAGTAATTGGCTAGTGTCGTTAAGCGGTTGTTATTTTAGATGCGATTGTATATCTGTTGTGACAAGTTGTTGTTGGAGATAATCCCAAAAATAGAGAAAACTCTACCGGATGTTCTAGTGATCCAGTGTTAGGATATTTTTGGTTTAGACTTGTATAGTAGATAAACTATGCTCGTTGTGGTTTATATGAGTTGGGTATTGGAGATAGGTCAAGGCTTTACAGTAATTACACGTCTAGTGCTAAAGCAAGGCATTGCATAAAATGCACCAGAGGGTGGCGCCAATTATCTTCCCTCTTATTTTTCTTCTTCTTCTTCTTCTTCTTCTTCTTCTTCTTCTTCTTCCATTTCGTCTCTTTCCTCCCTCTGATTTTCACAAATGACTACCGACACCATCGATTGAGATCAATTCTCCATTGTCAATCATCTTCATCTTGTAGCTTCATCAATTCGTTGGGTCACTCTCTCTTTTCGTTCTGTCGCGCACACAATGGGTGTGCCGACTAATCCCAATTTCTTCTCTTTTTTGATAAATCGCCACATCTTTGAGAGAATGTATAAATGAACTTTACAAATTTACAATCGTTGTCTACCCTTAATCCATCCAACAAACCTTCTCAATGATAATAAAGTTTCCTTCCTTTGTTTTAATAATGCCATTGAAGCTGCTAGAATTTGCCTAAACAGGGCCTCCAAAAGGTTCGGGTGGAGTTGTGCATATTTGGGTGTTATCGAATTTCCCTCCCCTTCTCTCATTTTATTAAAACTAACACTTACATATACTCATATACACACTGTTATGGGTTAAACAAAAGATATATTTATTATTATCGTTATAAATAAAATCTTATAATTTTAGCCTTTAAATTTCAAAATCAATCAATTAATTAATATCAAATCTCTTTTAACTACACATTATTAAATAGAAATGGATCAGAACGCTATAATAAAACCCGGAGGTTGACGTATGAAAACTTCTTCTTGGAGGAAATCATGTAAGAAAGCATTGTAAACATCTAGCTGACAAATAGTCGACCCGCTAAAGACAACAATGGAGAGAACAGTTCGAATAGTAGTCAATTTGACTATAGGGCTGAATTTCTCAAAAAAAATCGAGACCCACTTATTAATGAAACCCCTTTGTAACAAGAAGCACCTTGTAATATTCGATGAGCCCATCTGCATGTCGTATGATACGATAAATCCATTCAGAACCTACAATGTTCAACTAAAGAGTTAGAGGATGAAGTGTCAAAGTGCCATTATGAATTAACGCATTAATCTTGTCAAACATGGCTTGGCGCCAGAGCGAAAGTTTGTTTTCTACAATAAAACATGTTGGTTCATTGTCAAACTATGAAGGTAAAGATGAACTTTGAGTGTGTAGGACATTAGGAGGTTTAGATATACGATAGAGGACCATGGAATGAGTCCGAGTAGGATGAATGTTTATTGTAGGTTGAGATGGAGAGATGTTTAAGTCAACAACAAGATCAATGTTGTTCGAATTATGAATCATGGGCGACAGGATAGAATGAGATGGAGAGGATATGAAATTTGGCATTGCTAAAGGACATGTGAGAAGAGTAAAGGAATTTGGTTCAAGGTTAGGAGATATGAAGTTGTAAACCAGGTTGGGTCGTTATGTAAAAGAAGAAATAGAGGATCTCTGTTGGTTTAAATCGAATTAGGTAAAAGGGAGATGAAAGATCTGGGTTGGTATAAAATCAGGTCAGGTGAAGATTTATTAGACGAACTAGGTTGGGAAAGTTGGGTTTTAGGATCTGAATGAAATGGGAATGGATTAAAGTTGGAGGATAAGGATGAACAGGGAGAGGAGACGATTGAATGGGTGGTAAGGGAACCGAAGAAGATGGAGAATGATGTGATTGAATGGGTGAAGATATAGAAGCTAAAGGAGGTGAAAGAGAATAGAATTCTCATCGAGTTCAATTTGGAAAATGTAGGTGAGGGTTTGAAGTATTTGGTGGTCGGGTGGTTGCCGAAATCAAAGTAGATGAGGGGATAGGATGATTTGAAACTAAAATTAAAGGGGAAGATGAAATGTTAGGAACTAAAATTAAGGGATGATAAGGATCATTAGTTGTAACCAAAAGAGGATGAGAGGTTGTTATGGTTGATTGAGTCAAGATTGAAGGATAATCATGGGAGGTTGCCAAAACAGGGGGAGAAGTGGTATAGGGTAACAGCCGGGTTGTTGGAGCTGAGAATGAAGGAGATGAGTTTATGAGAGGTTTTGAAACATAAGGAATGAGAATATTGGGTTGGGAATTTATTGAATTATTTGAATTGGTGTTTGCCGAAATAGTGGGGATTTTTGAATTTCTTACCGAACGAGTAGGAATGGATATGAATTTTGCTGGAGTTTGGGGAATTTTTGAATGGGTTGTTGCAAAGATTGATGAGGATGTTGAATTGATTGTTGCGGATTGTGAAAGATTTGAATTATTTGCATGATTTATTGAATTAGTTGAAGTTGGTGTTGCCGAAATTGGTGGAGATGTTATGTTTGTTGGCAAAATTGCCAAAATTGGTGAAAATGTTCAAGGTTCAAAAATCAGTTGTTTCGTCGAATTGGGTTGGAGGGATATGGGAGGACGATATATCGGATATGGGTAAAGTTGAAGTGTACATATGGGTATGAGTTGCATAGGATTTTTGGATATGAGATATGGATTGGGTTGTTCCATCAAATGGGGTTTGAAATGTGAGATAAGATGTTGGTGCATGGACCGAATTATAGGGAGAGTGTAGTGGAAATTCGGCATAGGGTATAGGGAAAGTAGAATGAATAGGTTATAGGAATCTCAAAGTATGGGATTGAGTGAATCTGAATTGGGTTTCGTCGAAACGAATATGACGAGCAATATAGATACGGCCCGATTAAAGATTTAAATAGATTTTCTTGGATTCTTCGATGTCTAGAATGGATTTGATTTTCATAGAGAATTAACGTTCAACTGTTAATTGAAATTTATTAAAAATAGCAAAAGCCTATGATTTATTGAACATAAGAAAGTACCAAATATATTTTATCGAAGAATCCAAGAAAATTACATAGTATTTATGATCATCACTAGAAGAAATAGGGGAATGACTCCATACATCACTAAAAATCAAACCTAAGGGAGCTAAATTTTTATTTTCAAAACTTGACAGGGATAGTCTTGAGGACTTTCCATGTTTGCATATATGACAAAGTTGATCGGTACATGATTTGATTGGTACATGATTGGGAAGAGGAGATGGGAAGATCACGATACTTGACAACTTGAGGAAGAAGACGAGGATAAGGATGACCAAGACAATGGTACCAACAATCAAATGAGACACATTTAGAATAGAGAGCCATATAACAGGAGATTTATGACATGAATTTGTAAAGACCTACATTCTTGCCTTGGCGGAGTGTTTTCTTGGATGTTTGATCATTGACAAGAAAATATGAAGTATTAAATTCAAAGAAAACATTATTATCTTTACTAAATTGATGAACATGTAATAAAGATTTAGTAAAAGATGTAATAAAGATTTAGTAAAAGATGGAGTCTTATGGTTTTGTTTTAATGTTAATGTTTTTATATATTTGTCACCCAGTATTTTTAGTAATTTAATATATTATTATTCTCCTTAAAAATACATAGATACATACATATATATATATAATATACATTAAAACTAACCTTATGAGGCTGACTATATTGGAGGGAGTATGGAAAATTATTCTCCTTAAATCTCTCCAAATATTGATGTATATCTTCTCCATGCAAAATTAAGAAACCAAGATAATCTTATTCCTAATTCCATGCATAGAATATACGTCACATATTCCCCTTTAGGGCCGGCTATAATTGGAGGGAGAAAAATAATTAATTTTGTTTTAATATTGTAATATAATAATATCACAAAATTATCCCAAATGTATAATAAATATACACCTGACAAAATTAATAAATTCTCCCACAACAAGAGACCGGTCCACCTTTGGAATATACCGACAATACCACTTTGCCAAAAAATGCCCCTAAACATTTAATTTAATACCTCGAACGTCATCGGCAAAAAAACCGATGATCGAATTAAATTAAATAAAATCTGAAGCCAACCATAAAACACGTGCATAAAATGGACTACGTGAGAGATCACGAGGAAGTATATGACTCGGGCTAATCGTACGAGAATACCGGATATCCCAAACTCAAGCCCCGAGTTAGTCCATTCTCGTACGAACTTAGACTTACTCCACAAATGGCCCTGGCTGAACTCCCGACCCTAAACTCGAATTATGTCTCGAGTTTCCAACTACAAGATGCACTGCATCTCCCCACGTTTAAGATACAGATTCCCGATAATCGAATTAAGTTACTGACAACCCGGTTTGAAAATCATCTTATCCTCACAACCGTTCCGCTTAACTTATTGGTATGCCGGATCAAAAGATCCACTGCCCAGTTTTGACATATCCAAACTTATGAGCAAACACACGAGGGGGAACTCCTCAACCTGTATTGTATCGGACGTGGTGTCCGTCAGATGATTATCAACCATCGAACGAATAATACCAGTACCCAAACCACCGGTCATATTGAACTCGCCATAGAAATCTCAACCATTGGTGACTCAAAGTACTAGTCACTACCTGAATATGATCCGATCAATCACATAGGGATTAAGAGACCATGCAATCGATGATAATATACGATGTGGATCAATTCATTTAGTTAGTATAGAATTGATCATCTTATTGATCTCGCTCAGTACACCCCAAGTGCACTAACACATCGAGCTCGAAACTCAAATCCCAAGACCTGGATTCGATCCTTTCGACCTAGCTAAGACCAGCTAATATAACGATCTGCTACAACCGTACCAACGGACAATCCGGGTCCATTGCGGTCATGAGCCCATTGTATACGTGTCAGAACCTTTGATCTTCCCCACTTCATGCGACGAGTGAAATACTGGACACAACATACGAACAATGCATACATACATCATAAATGCAATAAATATGAATCCAAGTATACTTAACCTCTCAATTGAATCTCATTAATATTTTCGGGATCCCGGATAATACGCAAAAACATAGCTTTTAAGTATACCTGTCCCAACAATCTCCCACTTATACTCAAAGCCATGCAACCCATCTGTCAGCTAACTCTTTTACTAGAGGAAAAGAACCTGCTAGGTTATCCGCAGATGTAACCGTGTATGCCACAACGTCTCCAGTTTGTGTTGTCTCCCGGATGAGACATAAATACCCCTTAATGTGTTTTTCTGAGGAAATACACTACCTGAGGTGGACCTCCTAGAACCTTTATCAATCCTGGAAAAACAAGTTTACATAACCTGAGGGATATGAAACTATTAGCCTTGTACACCCTCATACACTCCCTAATCCTTTCAGATACTTGAGTATATGCTTGACCGCAGTCAACATTACTCCCTCTGTATTTGCGGTTGCATACAGAAAATAGATATATACGAGAATTCCTAACGCCGAGGAATGCCTCTCGTCCTCTCTACCTCTTGGGATCCTTCTAGGTCACTGATACTTAGATAAAGAAATTCCAAAAGGAAGAGATCCTTTCCTGGAATTTTTTCATGCCACTCTGACCAATAATCAAGTCAATATAGCCGCCTTGGGATAATCCCAAAATCCCAATTGATCAATCTCGCAAGAGTTTAATCCCTAGGCTTTGGCCCGCTTCTCCCAAGTTCTTGACTTGACAACTATACCCTTTCCGAAGAGAACAACCTCACATCGTTTCTGATTAGGAGTTTGTCATCGTCATTGATGACTAGAAACACTACCTTGCTACCATCATGCTTCCATTACACAATATTCGATAGGACACTGATCATAGCCGAAGCTTTTGATCGCCCAGTCAAATTGAATATTCCCAAAACCCTGATACTTGCCTATGTCCATAAATAGATCTCTTAAGCTTTGCAAAATATGTGCCCCTGACGCTTTGCTATAAATCTGTCTGGTTGCATCACTTGGATGCTCTCGTCAAGATTTCCATAACCCTTTGCCATATTTTGCACCCTTGTTTTGAAGTTCTCATTCTAGTTACTGGGTACTGTATTCAATTCTTCCGGGATCTTGTCATGAGACTCTCCCAAGAACACATACCTCTCGGGTTGATGAACAACCCTCCCACTACGAT
>JAULLE010508240.1:0-10138 GCA_035668155.1 Sarracenia purpurea
CCAAGCCCTCACACTTCCCAAGCTTAAACCTACCGGTGAACAAACTTTAAACTGGAATAATCTTGCTTTAGATGATCCAAAGGTTGAAATGGTTCAAGTTAACCTCCAAGCCCGTACACTTTCTTGTAAGACAGATTATCCGTGGTGGAAGATAATATTTCTCGTTCAAGGCTTAATCACAAGTTGCAATAAAAATATCGAACATCAAAATTGAAACCCCTACATACCGATATGGGCATGGTGGTAGGTAGAGTTATCGCTACCTCACCGTTAGAGACCAACACGACGACTTAGATCTTCGGTATATACAGCTTGATCAGATTCGCTACCTCACCGGCGAAGTCTAGTAGTGAGGGCTAAGATCTTTGGTATATGCAGTTTGATCAGATTGATAAAAGTAGCATGTCAGAGAAAAAAGCATTAAGAGTCGAGGTAGAGATCGACCAGATTTGTTTAGCCAAATTGGATGATAGTGATTCAAGTCAGTAGCAGGAATTGAAAAAAGTTGTGGAAAACCTGTCTTACCAGAAAGCTATAAGTATCTCAGGCGGAGATATAAGAGATTGATGGCAATATCAAAAGAAGATAGTCATCACACAAGACCAATGACCAGAAAGATATTGATTGAGATCATGAGGTTGGAGTATCTACACTCCTAAAAAGGATGTTGGTCAAGGCAACCGACAGTTCTTCAAAATGACTTAATGATTCGAGCCAATGTGAAGATTATTAGGATTGACTCGAATTTGGTCCTAATTAGGATTCCGAGTTGGGATAGAGTTTAACTCTAATTAGAATTCTTAATTATGATAAAGGTTAAATCTAATTAGACTCATTTGAAATCTAATTAGGAATCCTCTCTTAATTTGGATTCTTGTGAAGCCGATTTAAGAGTAGTTATACCTTAGAAAATCATAAGACACGTGAAAGATATAAGATATCTCAGATATACCAGAGATGCTCAGGTTAAGGCCGGAAAGAGTGTAGAGAGAGAGAGAGAATGAGAGAGATTATAATCCTTATTGATAATAGTGTGGATTATTTTTTTTCGTCTTGAGGAGGCATGCAGTCAGTCGAACCACGTATATCTTTATGTTCTTATTGTTCTTGATTGTTCCAATTCTTTTACTTTTCTATTATGGATTAAAGCCTGCGTGAGAAACTATTTGGTTGTCCAAATCAAACGATTTTATTTTTTTTGAAAGATTTAAACCTAAAAAGACTAACATTAACATGTTATATTTGTAAAGTTAAATTAATGTTTACAACAAAAAAAAAAGTACTCAAAAACGTTTATCAAAATAATTCATGCATATTGAATGAGTTAGACTAATATTGAATGATGAGTAAGACTACTTGAATAGATAGTGAAACATAGACGGAGGCACAGATGACTTTTCGTTTGAGATATGCTACATTAAAAATTAAGGTTTGTTTGTAATATTTGTTTCTTTGTTTGTTTTTTTGTTTATTTAATTATTTATTATTTAGTCAAATTATTAAACATATTTTTGTTATTGATACAACTCAGCTTTTTTTTAAATAAATGTATAGAAAATTCCAAAAAAACAAAAATAAGTTAACAAGTCAAATTTAATGTTTCTTATTTTTTTCTTTATCGAATCTTTTTTTATTTTTGACCAAAGTTTTTACTTTTTAACCCAAACAGATACTATATTTTCATTACGTTATGAGATAGAAACTACTGGAATTTTTTTTATTTGTAAAAGAAAAATATATATATTGAAGGGGAATCGCACCAACAAGAATTAACCGAATACAGAGCTTCAAGCATCCAAGATCAAAAAAACAATACAGGCAAACTCCTTTTTGATAAGGAATCAAAAAGACCCTTAGGAAACTACATGACAAAGGAGCTACCCTCCCAATAGAATCAACAAGGAAAACCAAGACGTCGGACCGAGCAAAAAGATGAACCAGAGAAGATGGGATTCAAAAAGGGCTTTGACGATCACGAATCAAAGATGCTCAGAAAAGACGAGAACAAGGCCACCGTCGGTGAAGGAGGAAGCGACGGTGGGCACAACGGCATGGTCGGCGAAGCACGACAGTGAAAGTCCGCAATCGGCGACGGCTAGGGTTTCACGCATCAGAAGCTACGTGATATCAATAATTTTGGTGTAAATTACTAGCACTTGATGCATCGAAACTACTGAATAATTTTGATGCATCAATAGTTTTGGTGTATCCTTCTTGGTGCGATTCCGCTTTAATATATATATTTCTCTTTTTCTAATAAAAAAAATAAATAACTAAAAATATTACAAGCACAACATTGCTTTTTTATGTAGCAGATCCCAAACGAAGCCATACGCGCTTCCGTCTGTGTTTCACGTCTGTGCCAATAGTCTTACTCAGATTCAATATGAAACAGCTGAAAGAATAATTATGTCAAAGAGAAAACCTACTAAATTTGTAGAGTTAATTTATCTCTAAAATTATAATTGCTCAAATAATTATTAAACGAAATTCACATATTTCTAAAAGTATATATAACATACAAGCGAAGAGTTCCAAAAAATTTAATTCTGTTGATTATATAAAAAAAATATAAGAAACTCAAATTAAATTAAACCTATTAAGAATATAATATTTATCTGTGTAAAACTATTGAAATATTGTCATTACATGTGTATAAACACTTAAGAATATTTTTTTAAATATAATTTATAGTATATATGTAATATTTTGACCGATTTTATTTAACTTTCTAATTAAAAACGGTGTTTTTACAACATTTGAAAAGTGAAATTTGGTTAAAATTTTGGAAAGAATTAAAAATTTTCTTTTAATTCGAATACCATCTTTTGTCAAATATTTTCTACAACACGAGTTACATGTTAATGTTTCATCACGTTAAGTTTTGAGGCATTTTGGACAAAAACTCGACCAATTTTTAAGATTTTTTATCGGATAGTCTTCACCAAGGGAATTGCTAGAGCGGACCCCTTAACTGCTCTGCTCCGGCGGTCTATCGTTAGAGAGGATTTTAAAAAGGCATTTGGGGCTCATTTTTCTTAAAACCTAAAATATTTTTCTCCTCTCTCTATCTACAAGTCAAAGAAAAGTTAGGATTTGGCCATAGATAATTCTTTGGAGTTTTAAGGATGGTTTTGGCTTTGAATTTTGAGGATGAAGGAGTGATTGGGACATCGATATTCGTGGATTCACCAAGCGGTATAGGTTTTGGAGTTTTGGATTGAGCTATGGATTGTTTTTTGTTGGGTTTACTCGTCTCCGAGGAAGGATCTAAAATATTTTCGACCTTAATGTTAAATATGTATTGTATATTTGCAAGATATATAGATTTTGATGTATACAAGCATGAAATTAGATTTTTTGAACCCTAGATTGTTGATTAGGGGGTTTTAGCTTCATATTTGATAATTATAATTTATGTTAAATAAGAATATCTTGTTAATTATGAAAAATATCTTGTGGGTTTGTGAGGTTGTGGTTAGGATTTTTGATTTGGAGAAAATTTGGGGTTTTTGGTTGTTGAGTCTGAATTCATGGAATTAAAGTTGTTTACTTATAATTGAGGGCTATGGGAACATATAAATGTAAACATTGGAACTTGGGTTGAAACATAAAATTTCATGAGAATTGATACATTTGGGAGTTTTGGCTCGAATCATGTAATTGTGGTTAATCTTATGCAATTAGGGTTTGCTTTAGCTTAATTTTATAATTAGGACTTTGTTGGGTTGATTCGGGTAATCTTGGTAATCTAATGGATAGCAATTGTATAATATTAAAACTAAAATCAAGTTTGAGGACTTGGCCCGCGTGTGTATTGTGCGTTGGCGAGAGAAATCATTTTGGGTTGAACTTGTAGTGTATGTTGATGAGAAGAACTGTTTGAGTTGAACTCGTAGTATGTGTTTTGGGATGAGAAGAACCTTGTATTTGGGTTGGACTCATATCTTGTACTTTCTAAGAGAGGCCTTGTGTTTAGGTTAGACATGGGCTTAGGTTGATGAGAGGAACATTATGTTTGGGTCAGACTTAGTGTGAGTACATTGACGAGAGGAACCGTATGGGGTTGAACTTGGCTTGTATATTTGACGGGTTGACTCATCCATCGGTGGTCCTTGGGAACTCGCAATGCGAGCAGTGTGCGTGGGTTTGATGAGAGGAACCTTTGACAGGTTGGATTCGGGTTGATGGGAGGAACCTTGGTAAGTTAGACCCGGAGTGGTGTTTACATAATGGATTTAATGAAAAAGAATCGATTTTGGATCTTTGGATCTATTAACATGGGCTTCTAATTCCTTGATATGAGATCAAAAACTTGTGCAATTGAGAGCGGCCCACCCTTTGGTTCATAGCTGTAAATGTGAGTTAGTCGTGTCGAGTTATAGATGGCGTAATATCTACCAATTCACTTGTAGGTTGTGGTGAGTTATTGCGTGTACGAGTCCATAAGCTTCTACTGATGGTCAGCTTCTAGTAATAAAATCAGATGTGAACAAGTTGCGTTGAGTTATAAGAGGGTGATATACCCTTTGGATTAATCTTGGATCAAACGAATTGGTATCTCATGCGCGATCTTATAAGCTCGTCCGGCATGGTTTTCTTGAAAACAAAACTGAATTTTGGATATGCCTTTGGACATAGGTGTGTTAGCGTGCATGGGTTTGTTGGTGTTAGTGGTTGTGTAAGGACTTGGAAATTTTAATTAATTATTTAATTGGAAAAAAGGAATCTTCGGGTAATATCTTTTTGGGGTTGACAGAAAGTTTAAACCTTTTACGAAATTTTGTCGATTTAGCTTTTTAATTAATAAATTAAATTTTATTAATTAATTAGGTTAATTTCAAGTTATGTTTATATATATATGAATATATATCTATATGTATATTGATATTTAAAAAATAATAATAATAAAAAATAAACCTGGTTGCTAAACTGCGTCTGGACGCTCTCACATAGAGCAGCTTCAAGCTGCGATGTTCAACAAAACAGAGGCGGGGGTGAGAGAACCCTAGATCGGGGAAGAAGAGAAGAGAGGAAGGAGAGGAGGGCGACGCCACCGGCGCCACCTCCGTCGTGCGCTGCCGGCGACGGGGGAGAGGAGAAGAGAGAGAAAGAACGACGAGAGAGACAGAATCGGGGCACCGAACAGGGGACGCGCAAACCGCGAGCTTTGGCGAACGATTTGGGCTTCGATTCGAGTGGATTTCTTCCGATTTCTTCGTGGAAGGTAATATTCTTGATCTTGTGACCATTTCCACTAATTTAATATGGATTTTCATCAAAGTTTTGTAATCGATCAAGGTTTAGGGCTCGTCGGACCTGTGAGTATGAATTTTTGGATTTTGAGAGTTTTTCTTGACCAATTAATGATTGTATCATGAAATTGGACCTAGATATATTTATCTAAGCTTGCTAGAAAGTTGTTTGTGCGATTAAATTCAATATTGGATGAACTAGGGTTTTCAGTACAAAATTTGGGACCGATTTGGGGTTTTTGGATCTAATGGGATAATCTTATGAAATTGATCTTCATTCAATGCAATTGACATAGAATATAGCCTATGGTTAATTTTTTGTGATTTTAGGTTAATCGGATTTTATCCCCGTTAATTGATGACAAGTTGGTAAATTGACTTCTGGCAGTTTGATTCTATTTTCGGGGCTCGTTTGGAGCAGCAGTGGACTCGACTTAACTGCATGGTTCCACCACGAATGCGAGATAGTATTCATAATACTTATAAACCCGGATGGGTTTGTGAGATATTTCTAAGGATATGTGAAGCTTGACGTAATTGTTGGGTAGAAGCCTGCTTAGGCCGAAACCCTAGACTGTAATTGCATGAATTCTGTGAAGTTTTGTGTATTTTTGATTACTTAGGATATATGGATATTGTCAATTTGAGGCATTAATGATAGTAGTATAACCCTACCATGAGCTTGGGATATGGAAAGTGGAAGTTTGTGAGAAATACTAATTTAACAGTAAAATGATAAACTATTTTCATAATAAATTATTTGGAAAGGGTCAAGCAGATTGAAGATTGTAGAAGTCCGTTGGAGTGAAAATTGATAATATCAAGTAAAAATTTAGACGTCGTATGAAGTTTTGAAGTACATTCATAAGGTATTAATCCTTAGGCCGAATTATAACAAGATAGCGTTTGAAATTTTATAAAGTTTGAATATTGCTAATTATTTAAAATAAGCAAGCATTCTCTATTTGTAGTACAAATGATGTCAAAGCTGGAAGATTGCCTGGAATTCTTGTGTTGTAACCGATTGACTAACAACTTTTCAAAATGAAGTATTTTAGGATAAAGTGAAGAATTTTACAAATTCTTGATGCTTGTTTAAATGTACATTAATGATCTAAAGTGAAGTTTGCATGAAGAAAATATGTAAAGTTATGTGTTTAAGTTCACCTATTAATGTGGTCTAATGAATAAAAGTTGTAGGCATGCAGTTGTAGTTGGGGTTTGAATGAATAAAATTGAGGATGAGGAAATTTAAGTTCAATTGTAACTTATTGCATAGGATTGCATTGAGAAGTGTAGGACGGTCCATCCTTTAAGCGGGGACGAAGGTTATAGCTCTTTGTGAGCTAGTGGACGGCCCATCCATTAAGCGGTGACGAAGGTTATTGGATAAGTAATCCAATCAGTCAGACTGACATTCTTGGATAATTAATCCAATAGTGGGAGTGGTACCTGGTGGAGTGAAGGAAGTATATTATTGGACAAATAATCCAAGGAAATATCTTATGGGATCTTTAGTTCACAAGAGGAAGTGGTTCATTGTGACCCGGAAGTGTGAAGTGTAATGTTGTAGTTGCAGGTAAAATCGGGAAGTCTCATGATGAAAATACTCTTTATCCTTGAAGGAAGAGAAGAGAGGAGGTGGTAAGAAGTCTGGTTATACTTTTGTTGATTACAATTCATGTATTTATTGCTGTGCATAACCTATTACATCCTTGCATATCATGTTTATTATGTTTCCTACGAGCGCTAGCTCACGTTGTTGTTTTATGGTTTTATGAAACTACAACCTAGGTGACAATCCAGGTGACGATGTAGCTGAGGAGTTGGCCGGACTTGATGTGTTTCCCGTCACTACAGATGCAGGAATTGTTGGTGAGATTATGTCTAGTTATTTTGTTCACCAGTGGCTTCAAGAGTAAAAGTATCGTTAGACTTCATTTTCTTCAATCTTTCTTTGAAAAAAAAAACAATAAAATTTCATTATTTTTCATGCATTGGTGAGGACCTTTGGGTGATTGAAAGTGGTACTTTAGTTGGTAATAAAAATTGTATTTTACTTCCATGTTATGAATAAAATCCATGTTTACACTTGAAGTATTGTGGGAACCGAGAGAATCAATTGATAGAAGTAGAAGTTGTACTTCTACCAGAAATTTTATGAATTTTTATTTTCATGTTTACATCTAATCCATTTTGGGTAAAATGATAAGAAAGGAAATCTGGCAGTTGAAAGCTAAATGGAGGGTGAAGGAATCAGGTTCGGTCGACTGTGGTCCCTCTCTCGGACGACTGATGCTGGGCAAGCAAGTTCGGTTGACTGATGCCGTTTAAAAAAAAATTTGTTAGCCAAACAGGTAAATTTTTAATGAAGTCAAAAGATGAGGTTTTTATATTAATTAAATGATGTTTTAATTAATTCCACGAAGGTCAGGGTGTTACACGATACATTTTATTTATTTATATTTTGTTGTCAAAACTTGACATTAATTTATGTTTGTAAGAATTAATCATTTAAGGGATTTGCTTGTGTAATTGGGAGTGTATTTTGCAAAACAACACAAAGTTAGCTACAATCGGAGACCACTTGAGCGATCTATTGAGTGCTCAAGCAGTTGAGTATAGATAACTCATTAAATACAAGAATAAGGCTTAAATTTGGCATTCTAAATATTTTTCTCTCTTTAGAAACTAGGTTTTCGAGTTCTTGTGAGGTTTTATGAGTTCTTGAAGCTATTTTAAGTTCTTGTATGCTTATTTAACTTGTTGGTTGCCGACATTGCAAGGAGGGAAGCGTGATATTTGTCATTGGAGTCGTCTACAATGGTTGGAATGTACTTGGATGAGTCTTGGAAGTTACGGTGGCTGAATAGACTTATCGTGTAGCTTAATTTTCACAGATCTGAGCTAATGGTTGTGAGTTGTATACAAGTTACGTTTATATTTTGATCAAGTGGTGGATAGAGTAGATGATGTAAGTTTAAAGATTGCATATTTATACGACCAATGCAAACAATCATGTATGGGGATGATTTGAGTGAAATCCTAGAATTTGGGCATAAATTTGAGTGTTTTGAATTGGGCGATCTAACCGGTGGAATTAATGTAATACATGATGAATATTGAGATAAATATATGATCTTATAGGGTTTCGTGATCATAGGGACGTTAATTAGTGTGAGAGCCTGAATTTTTACAATTTATTTAATTGAATTATTATTCATAAAATAAACCTAGCAAAAAAAATCTCACACTTAGGTAATTCGACAATCGGGAATCACCAAAAATACAAAAAAAAAATCATAAAATTTAAAAAGAAACATTATTCTTAAATAGTTGTTCACAATATATGCTTGATAATAGAAGTCTAAGTGAAAATTTAAAATCCTAAAACTATACACCATAAAGTATAACTTAAAATTTAATTCAATCAACAAGAATTAAGCTTGTAGTATAACCGTAACACTTTTTAACCAACATTGAGCATTCAAAATATAATAAAAACATGTAATAACTTAATTCTAAGTTAGAATTAATAATTTTACATGCCATATAATAAAACAAACATAACTTAATACATTGAGTTACAACTTTGACTCTAATTGACACAATTTAACGTAAAAGCCTATTTTGACCCGATTTACGGTAAATAATTAACAAAATATCAATAAAATAATAATTAATCATGAAAATTAAGATTTTAACATAATGTTACTAAATTTATTTATTTCTAATCATAAAGTAAATGAAAATATACATTAAGTACACTATTGAACACTATACTTAAAACTAGTGTACACAAATTACCCAAATACACAAAATAACTTAAATACACACAAAAATATACACCTTAAACCCAAAATTCTACAGCTGATAGCTTTCTTTATGGATACTTATACACTCAAGATAACACTTGATGCCTTGTGTCATGGTGTAAGAAAAGGGTGGACATGCATTGAAAAGTATTTTGATTGCTTTTATATATCATCATTATAGTTTATTTAAAAAAATTTCTATATCTATCCCTTCCCCCCTCACTTGGAAGATTCAAGTGTAGCATTCTCTCCTTCTTCATCATCTTCTCCATTTCCACAACTTTAAGGTAGGAATCTCACACTCATACACTTATTTTTGATTTTTAATTAGCTTTGAACTCAATGGATGCATGGAGACTTAAAACCCTTATTTTTTTCAAAAAAAATTAGTTTTTCTTGAGCCTCCAACATCTACCATTATTTTCTACTTCGAAAATTTTCTTCTTTTTGATTTAACCTCATACACATGGTCTAAATCTCATGTATACATAATATTCATGAGAAATAAGTTCATGCATGTAAATGTATTGAGCCAAAAAGTCAAGAAATGGCTAGTGTCTAAAACTGTCTAGTGGCCCCCTTTCTGAAAAATTCGAGAATGATTAAAATGTTTGACATACGTAGGCTTAACTAGAACCTCTCAAATTTTTTTTGGGACATCCTGGATGTTTCCTTGACATGCAAGCCAAATTATTATTTTTATATAGTTTTAAATTTTTGTACACAAATTTGGTCCAGAAACTCATTCTGGACCAGCAACTTCGTCCAAACACCACTTTATGCACAAAGATCCATTTTGAGTGAAAATAGTACCAAAATTTAGAATTTTGTGTTAGGTTTCCAAAACAGTTGGAATCACTCAAAAACATTTTAAAATGATCAAGTTATAGCGTTTTTGCTAAAGGGTGTCAAATCTGGACACTCTGTAGCATAATTGTTATAATAAATAAAGTATAAAAGATTTTTGAGCAAGGTCAAGTCCTATGAATTCTTAAAATGTGTATCTGTCACCATAAAAAAATTTAAGAGACAGTACTCAGGCCCAAATGTCATTTTTCATTTTTACAA
>JAULLE010508455.1:0-10132 GCA_035668155.1 Sarracenia purpurea
AAGCCTTTTATGCAACAAACACATGGGCCAACTTCTGGATAACACCCTCCACTGCCTTTAGTTCTTTCAATAATTCCGCTAAAGAAAATTTAGGTCGGATTGCTGAAATGAATCTGGTAGTGACTGGAACTCAACATTAACTTAGGTTTCCCCATCAATCTCGGTTCCTAGCACCTTTAACCCATTAATATGACCGATCATCTTCAAAACATGGTCCCTAGTGTATCTTTAAACCGTGTTTGTGTTTACAAGACCCATCACGTCAACCTGCCTCGCTGCCCGACCTTGCCTACCAAACATTTCTGTAAGGCTGAAGATCATATCAGTTGCAGATTCCATAGACTAATACTGGCTTTGCAAAATATCTGACATGGAAGTCAAGATGTTGGAACATGCCATCATTTCAATCTTTACCCAATCCAGATAGTCCCAGATCTATTGTTAATTGATCCACTATTAGGAGCGGGTGGACCGGGTCAAATAACACAAACCTATAACCGTCAAAAGTTAGGAGAATATAGAGATTCTATTTCCATTTGATAAAATTAGGTCCAATTAATTTATATTCGTTGAGTATCACCGCTGGTGGATGAAAACTAGATCCTATTATTAAGTCCTGAGAAACTAAAAAGAAAACTTTTTAATTCCTTTGAAAAATGTAAGTGCCTCAACAATTTAATTTTAAATGAATTATTGGTAGCCTGGAGCCTTTGTGATTAAGCAGGCCACTAGAGTGTGGACGTCTACTAACCAATCCTTATCCGGACATACATAGCAGTATATTAATTTCTCTTAGGAAATAACACAACAAAAACCATTCGCCCAGAACCACAATTATTGATCAGGTCACGATAGTGCGAACGTCTAACAATTAACGAACAAAGAATTAACTGGTGTTTATTTCCCAATATATTTCAAGTAATTAAATAACCAATTATTTTGGTCCTCGCAAATAAAAGAAGTGACTCCGATGGGGAGGATACTTTTATCCACTAGTTAAGTGTACAACTATCACACCTAATTTGAAAATCCTGTGACAAAGTTCCGGGCCTGGTGTATATGATCTCAACTTTGTACTACATTTTAAATTAACTCATTCTCGAGATTCGTACTGAAGATACCACGATTATAACCCTTCCGATGGGCAGACCGAAATCGAAGCCAGCGTGCCAGTAAAAATCACATCTCCAATGAACATATGATGGAGACCGTAAGATCTATTTGTAACTAAATCATTTTCCCACATAATATTTTAAAATGAGGGTTTTATCTTTTTGTTTATTTTAAAAATTAAACACATTTTTAATTTCCCGATCAAAATAAATTCAGCCTTAATCTATTAAAAGTCTCATGTTTAATATTATTAAAATAAACAAAAGGTTTAATTATTTAATTTTGTGAAAAGAAATTAATTAGCCGGTTTTTCCATAAACTTTAATTGATTATCTACTTCTTTCAAAAATAAGTAACTTAATTATCTACTTATTTTTCAATTTTAAACATTGCTTGAATAAATTATTTTATTAAAGACCATTTTCCTAATATTCCTTGATTTGTGAAAGATGAGTATATCAGTCGTGTGGATTGGATTTTTCTTCTTTAATAAGACTACCATAAAATGGGCGAGTAAGTTGAGGAAACACACCCTTAGGTTGGTAGAAAACATATGGTCCCCAACAAAGATTTGCAATGAGAGGTAAAATATTGAGGAAATAGGAGTACATGAAGCTCATGTTTAAGATTTTACAAAATATAGGATCAAGAGCTTGAAGATGATGTCTTTAGAGACTCTCGGCACGAGTTATGTTGAATAGATCATCGCTTTCCTCGGTAGAAACATCTCTCGCAATCGACTTACCTCTTCCTCCTCTAGCCCTAGGTGCCATGATACAAGACTGATGGAAGAGAAGAGGGTTTTAGAGTGAATAAAAGATAAGAGTTTCGGAGTTCACAAACGCTAAGAGACAAAAGCAGAGAAAGAGGACAAAAAGTCTTGACTGAAATCAAAAAGGGGCTCGACAAATTATAAAACCTAATAGTTCAGTCGACTGTGAGCTCGTTTCAGTCGACCAAGAGCTTGGTTTAGTCGACTGAACTACATAAGAGATGGGCAGTCGACTGAAATAATAGGTCAGTCGATTGAGTTGGGCAACACACTCCTGAACAGGTGAATTTTTGTAAAAAAATTTGCCCATTGTTCACCAATACATACAAATTCTAGAAAAATATCACTTTTTTGTACATGATGATGAAGAAAATGATGCCTTATTCAATATGTTTAGTTCATGAATGTGGCATAGAATTTTGGAAATATTGATTGCACTTGAATTATCACATTTAATAGGCACAGCATTGTATTTTAATTTAAAATCATGAAGTTGTTGTTTCATATATAAAATTTGTGCACAACAACAACCCGCAACCACATATTCGATTTCGACATTAGATAATGCAACGAAGTTTTGTTTCTTTGAAAACCACGAAACACATGATTTTCCTAAGAAATGACATGTGCCACTAGTGCTTTTACGATAAATAGTGCAACCAGCAAAATTCACATAAAAATAATTTATCATTTCAAAAAAAGTGAATTTCGGATACCACAAACCAATTTCTATTATTTCAATTAAATATCTTCAAGTTCTTTTTACAACAATTAGATGTGTTTCTTTAGGGCATACTTGATAACATTGACACATACATACACTAAAAATGATAAAAGGCCTACTAGTAGTTAAGTAAACTTCCGATCATACCTCAATAAAGCTTAGTGTCCACCGGTTTACCTTGCTCGTCTTTGTCGTGTTTTGTGGAGGGACTCATTGGAGTTCCCAAAACATTTCCATTGTCCATGTTGAAGCGCTTGAGCAATTCCCGTATGTACTTCGATTGGTTGATGAAAGGTCCTTTCTTTCCTTGCTTTATTTGGAGTCCGAGAAAATTTGTGAGTTCCCAATCATGCTCATCTCAAATTCTCTTTGCATATGCAAAGAAAATTCCTCACACAAAAGCTCGTTAATAGAACCAAAAATGATGTCATCTCCGTATATTTGAACAATAAAATTATCCTCATTTTTACTTTTGATAAATAAAGTTGTATCAATCATTCCTCTTGTAAAACCATTTTTCAACAAAAAGTTACTTAACCTTTCATACCAAGCTTGTTTTAAACCATATAACTCTTTTGTTAATTTGCAAGCATGGTTAGGATAGAAATGATCATCAAAACCAGGTGGTTGCTCAACGTATACTTCTTCATTTACAAGTCCATCTAAAAAACACTTTTCACATCCATTTGAAAAGGATGGAAGTTCTTATAAGATGCATATGCTAATAACATGCGAATGGATTCCATCCTAGCTATAGTTGCATATGTTTCTTCAAAATCAATTCCTTCTTCTTGATTATATCCTTATGCAACTAATCTATCCTTGTTTCGGACAACAATGCCATTTTCATCATTTTTATTTCTATAAACTCATTTGGTTTCAATAATTGTATTATGTTTAGGCCTAGTAACTAAATGCCAAACCTTATTTCTTTCAAATTGATTTCACTCTTCTTGCATAGCAATTAACCATGATTCATCTTCTAATGCTATATCTATATTTTTAGGTTCTTTTTTAGATAAAAATGCATGATGATCACATATATTCCTTAGAGAAGATCGAGTACTTACCCCATGTGAAGGGTCACCTATGATTTGATCCAAGGGGTGATCCTTTATTTCTTCAATTCATTTGATGGGTCTTTGTGTTCATCTTGGTCATGTATCTCAATACTCTTTCCTTTGTCCTCTTGAATTCGCATTTCTTCCACACCTTTACTTATATCTATGTCATCATCCATTTGAATATTAGAAATAAAAGGATTAGTCTCATCAAATGTTATATGAATTGATTCAACTAAAGTCATTGTTCTTTAATTGAAAACTCAATAGGCTTTACTATTCATAGCATAACCATGAAATATACCTTCATCGGATTTAGATTCAAATTTTGCTAAAACATCTTTGCCTTTTAAAATAAAGCATTTACAACCAAATAAATGAAAATAAGAAATGTTGGGCTTCCTAGCATTTCATAGTTCATAAGGAGTTTTGTTTTGGTGATATCTTATAACAACCCGGTTCATTACATATCAAGTAGTATTCACTGCCTCGGCCCACAAAAAATTTCGGAATTTTGTGGTCATTTAACATAGTTAAGGAATTTTACAATATTTAGGAATTTTGTGCCCAAAATATATTTAGGAATTTGGTACTCATTTTGTGCTCATTTTACAATATTTAGGAATTTTGTAAAGAACGCTTTTTCCTCTCAACAATCCTATTTTCATGAGGAGTTCGAGGTATAAAAAAATTATGAGAAATACCATTTTGATCACAAAAATTTTCAACATCTTTATTTTTAAATTCTTCTCCTTTATCACTATGAATGTGTAGAATAGTATATCCCTTTTCATTTTGAACTTTCTTACAAATTTTAGCCAATGTATGACATAATTCCTCTTTAGATGAAAGAAATAAAGTCCATGTGTATCTAGAAAAATCATCAATAACAACAAAACAATATGATTTTTCCCAAAGACTTTGACGTTTCATAGGACAAAATAAATCAAGATGAAGTAGTTGTAGTGGCCTACTTGTAGAGATTTCTTGTTTCTTTCTGAAACTCGTTTTGGCCTGCTTACCAAATTGACAAGAATCGCAAATTTTGTCTTTAATGAATTTAGTTTTAGGTAAGTCATTAACCAAATCGTTCTTGACAAGTTTGGATAGAAGATCCATGCTAGCATGACCTAGCCTCCTATGCCATCACCAACTCATTTCATTTAAAGAAGAAAAACAATTGACATTTTGAGAGGTTAAATCTTCAAAATCAATAGTGTAGACATTTTTAAATCTTTTTGCAACAAATAAAACAATCATTTTATTTGTTTTTAACGACACATGTATTATGAAAAAATTGTATGCCATAACCTTTATCACAAAGCTGACTAATGTTAAAATGGTTATGTTTGAGACCATGTACAAGAAGAACATTATCAATGGTTAGGGAAGAGTCCTTACCAACCTTACATATAACAATGATTTTACCTTTTCTATTGTCTCCAAAAGTTACATAACCTCTTTCTTTAGGTGTTAAACTTAGGAATTTTCACTCTTCACCCTTCATATGTCTTGAGCATCCACTATCTAGGTACCAACTTTCTTTTGGGGATAAGGATCTCAAGCATACCCCTTCATCTATGCTAGCCATCAAAGAGAAGTTGTCCATCACATTGTCGCTTGAGCTAGTGCCTGATTCGTTTGAGTAGGAGTCATCCGAAGTGGTAGCTTTCATCACCTTCTTTTTCTTCTTTGGGTCCTTCTTAAGTAAGGGGCATTCGGGCCTTATGTGCCTGGTCATTTTGCAATTGTAGCACGTTAGTGGTTCTTTCTTGAAATCTTGCTTACATGAATCTCTTTTGTAAGATTTTCTCCTTCGGAATGTTTTTGAAATCTTTTTGTGTCTTCTAAGGAACATGCTTAATCTTCTTGTGATGAGAGGCATGTCATCGTCATTCATCTCCTCATCTTCATCACTGGAACTCTCTTTTGATGCTTTGAAGGCAATGGATTTCTTGGCTTTACTTTGCTCGTTGAGTCTTTCATTGATTTTTAGCTCGTATGTCAATTGTGAGCCGATGAGTTCGTCCAAGGTCATTACCCTTAGATTTCTAGCCTTGGATATGGCGGTAACCTTACCTTCCCAAATCGGTGACAAGGCTTTGAGAACTTTCCTTAAAAACACATAAGATTTATATGTTTTTCAAAGAGCATTAAGATAATTAATAAAGTGCGTAAAATGAGTATACAAGCTAGATATTGTTTCATCCTCACTCGTTTTGAACCCTTCATATTCACTAATGAGCCTATCAATTCTAGAATCCTTAACATTTTGTGAGCCTTCATATATAAATTCTAATTTTTCCAAAATCTCCTTTTCATTTTTACAAGCCATAATACGATTATATTCATTTGCATCTGAAGCACAATATAAAGCGTTCATAGCACTAGAGTTAACTTGTAAAAGTTTCATGTCATTTTCATTCATTTCTCCTTCTAATTTATGAACTTCCTTACCTTCTACCATTTTAGTGGGAACGTGGTTACCTTACACGATTACCCTTCAAGCCCTCTAATCCATGGTTTAAATGAAAAACCTCATTCTTTGCTTCCAAAACGTGTAGTTGACCACAATGAAAATTGGAGACCTAGTAGAGGACTGTCCTTTGCCAAGAAGGGTTACACCAATGCCTTCCATAGATCTTTCTCACAAAAAATTGTTAAGAATAATGTGATTAGATCTGATACCAATTGGTAGTTTGTATGTAATCCAAAGAATTGGGGAGGGGGGGTGTGAATTGGATTTTTAAAAAATTAATTCAAGTAAAAAATAAGTAAAGGTGTGACGTGAAATATACAAGCAAAGAATGTAATCAAATAAAGATAGTAAAGTAGAAGAGGTAACACCGAGATTTTACAAGGTTCGGCGCAACGGCCCACAATACCTCAAGCCAACCGCTATGAGGATTTCCACTATCCCTCCTTAGTCTAAGCGGACATGCCTCTTTATTTATTCTAGGTGGAGTGGCCTTTCTTGAGAATCAACCCCTCCCAAGTACACGAACCCTCCTTAAGAATCACGTTCTCAAATACAATGGAAATCAAAAGAAATGTACAATGAAATAGCTTTAAAAATAGCCAAATGAGAACAACTACGATAGCACTAATTCACTCTCAAAGAATATATGAAATGAAGCTTAATGAGAATTCTAAAAAATCTTTTCTCTCACAAATTGATTTGATAAATTAGAAATTTGATGCACAAATGAGTAAGCAATAGAGAGAATAATTGAGAGGCTTTGAATTTGTAAAATCAGAGCTCAAGGGCTCTATTTAGAGGCCTCAATTCTGAAGTAGCCGTAGGGCTGTGTATGGAAATGTCAAACTAGCCGTTGTGATGAAAATTTCAAAATTTAGTCTATTAAGTCGACTGATAGAGCAGCTTAGTTGAATGAACTATGCTTCAGTCGACTGGACCATAGGTTCGGTCGACTGGGCTGTTTCAAAAATCCAATCTTTATTTGACATATCACTTTAGTCGACTGAAAACTAACCTTAGTCGATTGGTTTCTTTAAAACACATAAAAATAATTTTTCAAAAATATTTTTAACACTTTAGCTTTTGGAAAAACATTTTTAATTAGTTTAGGGATCTTATGAGCTTCATAATACATATTCAATGAATAAAAGTGAATTTACATAAGTTTTAAGACAATTCAAGAACAAATCTCTAAAACTTCATTATATCAACTATTGTGACACTTCTCAAGCTCGTTTTAAAAGATATTTTTCATGGCAATGCGCGTCACGGCTTCCTTTGTATCTGTAATTGTGGTAAGCTTTTCTTTCCTGAAAATATACTCAATGTGCACAACTAGATATTTGAGTTTGTTATCATCAAAACAGATATTGAAGCCTTGTTAGGCAAACAGAGTTCGCGAAAGGGAGTACATTTTCCTTAGAGTTTCGTCGTGAAAGGGTCTTTTGAGATTTAGGAAGCACGTGAAGTTATCCTCACGATATGTTTGACAATTTTTGATCGAAGAGAGGATTGGGTAGGTGGCGTATGGACATTCCTTACCGCCTAGTTTGTTGTCCGTGCACAATGTATTTCACATTTCCATGCTAAAAAAGTATCTACCAGATCCATCTCATAGCATTGATTGGTTAGAGTTAGAGGTTGATGACGACTGCACATACGAAGAGAAACCGTTGTGGATTCTTGATCCATGCGAGCAGGTACTATGGGGTAAGACTATACCGCTTGTAAAGGTTTTATGGCTTCACCACGATGTGGAGGACGCCACTTGGGAAGGTGAGGATGAGGTTCGTGCCATGCATCCAGAGTGGTGTTATGTTGAGGTACGTTTGATTTTGGGGAAGAAATACTTTGAGGGGGGTAGGTTGTGAGGTCCTGACCCTAGCTTACACGCTTTCTCGTTCCGTTTGAATTTTCAGCTTCCAAACTTAAAGTACTTATTCATTAATGGTATTTTAAATTTGAATTCATTCCTTGTAAGCTTACGCATTATCCTTTCATGAGGTGAGAGTTAGATTTTTATATGATATCATGGAATATTTCAAGGCATTCGGGCCAAAACTCGATCCCATTTACATCGATTTTTGAGCCTTGGCTCCAACAACAGCCCGCTTGAGTGCTCGAGGTGCCGCTCGAGTGGTGTCCGTACGTTCAGCCTCTTATAAGCTAGGGGTCATGTTTGTTTGCGATATATTTTTATAACGCTATTTTGCTCCTCCTTCTCTCTAAAATGTGGCTGAGCACCGAGAGCTTGGGTCGGTTTTATCTTGGAAGCTTCTTCCTTGATTCCGAGACCGTAAGATCGATTGGGAGGATGAGGGCTACTCATTCACCAAGCTGATTTTTGATTTTTCTCATATTTGATAAGCTTGGTTTTGGTATTTTTCTCATTGGATTGTCTTAGGAGGTTGGAATCAACCTACTCATGAACTTTACTTGTTGTATGTAAGGTTAATTTCAATTTTTTATGCTTGTTATGCTTGAAATCATGCTTTTATTGCTTATATCATTAATTGAAGGACCTAGGGTTTAGGACTTTCAGAAACTTTTTAGTTTTTCATGATGCTTGTCATGACTAGAATAAGTGTATCTTTTCATTTTTTTGATTTGTAGGAATATTGTTCAAAACATGTACAATGTGAGATTTACAGATATTGACTTTTAACATGCTTAAAATGCTGAATTTTGAAAAGTGTTTACTTTTCCTCTATATGTTTCGAGATTGTTGTGTGTTGGTATTTTTGGATTTCAAAGCATACGGCCGTAGCAAAATCATGTACAAATTGTTTGGGGTTTGGTTTGGGCTAAAATAGTGTTTTTATGGAAAATGGGATTTCGAGTAGTTTTTCCCAAAACTAGTTAGTCTTTCATGAAATTGGTTAAACAATGACCTTATGATTCAAAATTGAGACTTTTTGGGTGATTCAAATGATTTTCAACATAGTGACAACTTGGGTGGATTTGACGTTGAATCATAACTTTTAACCTTAAACCGGACATTTTAGCAAAACATACGTATAACATTAAATCGAACATTATAGAAAAACCTATGATTCAACATTGATTCAGAAATTTTTTTTATGAAACTTATCCTTTGAACCAAATTCTCCTAACTCATGTTAAAACTACAAGTTAGGACCATTGCTTCCTACTTGACAAGTAGGTAAGGTCTAATAATATATTAGACTTTTATTTTTGTTATAGCTTTGATGCTGCGGTACTATCATTGTCATTGTATCATTGGATCTTGATATAATATCTGTTGTTGTTACAATTTTATTAGTATTTGTTGTAGCATTGGTTATTGTTATAATATTTTTGGTTTCTCTTGCATCATTGGTTGGTGGTGCTTGTTATAGAACCTTTGGTTCTTTTTTATAGTATTGGTGATTGTGGGAGTTGGTGTGGATGGGTGATCTCTTATTACCTTTGGGTTAGTTGTTGGGACTTAGCATTGGTGAGTGGCATTACAACTATTGGACACTGATCTTTCTACATTGTGGTGGACTAGTTGATGGGTTCCCTATCCATTGATTGACCATAAAGGTATGCGTGGTTACTTCGAGTACCCTACCCTTTGGCTCAGTCATAAAGGGGCGTGTGACTTATGGTATTGATATCGACTCTCGTTCAGACTATTGGGAAACGAAAGCGTTACGATTTAAAAAATTTAATCGGTATGCGTTTTTCCATGAAACCTACGTGCTAAACATAAAAAACCAGAAATATACCGTTGGAAGCTACGTTGAATAGCTTCTTAAAAATTCCATGTTGTGGGAGAGACCACCACAGAAGCTTCTCGCGTATGACCCTGGCACGTATCGACTCCGGTGAGTGGGAACCGATCCGAGGCGATTCTTTAGGCTTCATCACACTTCGCACTCAATCCGTTCGTCGTTGCAAAGCAAGAACTGAAGGGGGGAAGAGAGAGGGGGCCGGTGGCTATGGTGTATATTTAGGGTTAGAGAAAAAGTTCCAATCAT
>JAULLE010508562.1:0-10131 GCA_035668155.1 Sarracenia purpurea
TTTTGACGAGTCTTAAAATTTATTTTAAAATTAAAACATCAATTTTATATCTGTTGAGCTGTCCAAATATTCTATAACATAACTTCTCTATGAATTTTGGTGAGCCCAAATATTTATATAAAAATCTGTAGACCTGTACAAATTTTCTAAAAAATAACATCTCTATAAATTTTATAAAGCCCAGAAATTTATATGAAAATCAAAAATTCCATTTAACAGCCGTTGTGTTGTGTAAATTTCCAAAAAATTACCTCCTATAAAATTTTTGCTAGATATGAAATTTATATAAAAATAAACCACATATACAAATTTTAGCAAGTTTTAAAATTTACAGAAAGAAAAAAAGTCCATTTTACATGTGTTGCACTGTCAAAATTTTCTAAAAAATAGCTCCTGTATAAATTTTAACGAGTCTTAAAATTTATTTAAAAATTAAAACTTCAATTTTATATCCTTTGAGCTGTTGAAATATTCTATAAACTAACTTCTCTATAAATTTCTGTGAGCCCAAAATTTTATATAAAAATCCGTTGAGCTGTTCAAATTTTCTAAAAAATAACTCCTCTATAAATTTTGGGAGCCCAAAAATTTATATGAAAATGAGAAAATTCATTTAACAGTCGTTGTTTTGTGTAAATTTTCTGAAAAATAACTAATGTAAATATTTTTGCTAAATATAAATTTTATACAAAAATAAACATCGTATATATTTTTTTGATGACATTTAAAACTTATATAAAAATAAAAATTACGTTTTACAGCCGTTGTGTAGTCAAATTTTTTTAAAAATAGCCCATCAATAAATTTTAACGAGTCTTCAAATCTATTTAAAAATAAAATATTAATTTGATAGCAGTTGAGCTGTCCTAAGTTTCTAAAAAATAACATCTTTATAAATTTTGGTGGGTCCAAAAATTTATATAAAAAGCAAAAATTCCATTTAACAACCATTGTGTTGTGTAAATTTTCTAAAAACTACCACCTATAAAAAATTTGCTAGATATAAAATTTATGTAAAAATAAACCTCGTATATAAATTTTAGCGAGTTTTAAAATTTACATAGAAATAAAAAAAAGTCAATTTTACAACTATTGCGCAGTCAAAATTTTCTAAAAAATAAACCCTGTATAAATTTTGACGAGTCTTAAAATTTATATAAAAATTAAAATATCAATTTTATATCTCTTGAGCTGTCCAAATATTCTATTGCACAACTTCTCTATGAATTTTGGCGAGTCCAAAAATGTATATAAAAATCTCTTAAGTTGTTCAAATTTTCTAAAAAATAACTTTTCTTTAAATTTTGACGGGCCCAAAAATTTATATGAAAATCAAAAAATCCATTTAACAGCCGTTGTTTTGTGTAAATTTCCTAAGAATAACTACTGTAAATATTTTTTCTAAATATAAAATTTATACAAAACAAACCTCATATATAATTTTTTGATGACATTTAAATCTTATATAAAAATAAAAAATTACGTTTTACAGCCGCTGCGCAGTAAAAATTTTCTAAAAAATAGTCCTTTTATAAATTTTGACGAGTCTTAAAATATTATTTAAAAATAAAATATTAATTTGATAACAATTGAGACGTCCTAATTTTCTAAAAAATAACTTCACTATAAATTTTGGCAAGTCCATAAATTTATATAAAAATCAAAAACTTCATGTAACATTCATTGTGTTGTGTAAATTTTTTAAAAATTACCTCCTATATAAATCGTTGCTAGATATAAAATTTACGTAAAAATAAACCTCATATATAAATTTTAATGAGTTTTAAAAATTACACAGAAATAAAAAAGTCTATTTTACAGTTGTTGCGCAGTCAAAATTTTCTAAAAAATAACCCCGATATAAATTTTAATGAGTCTTAAAATTTATTTAAAAATTAAAACATCAATTTTATATCTGTTGAGCTATCCAAATATTCTATTAAATAACTTCTCTATTAATTTTGGCAAGCCCAAAAATTTATATAAAAATCTGTTGAGCTGTTCAAATTTTTTGATGTCATTTAAAACTTATATAAAAATAAAAAATTACGTTTTACAGTCGTTGCACAGTCACAATTTTTTTAAAAATAGCCTCATAAATAAATTTTGACGAGTCTTAAAATTTATTTAAAAATGAAATATTAATTTGATAGCAGTTGACCTGTCTTAATTTTCTAAAAAATAAATTTTCTATAAATTTTGGTGAGTTCAAAATTTTATATAAAAATCAAAAAGTCCATTTAACAACCATTGTGTTGTGTAAATTTTCTAAAAATTACCTCCTGGAGAATTTTTTGCTAAATATAAAATTTATGTAAAAATAAACATCATATATAAATTTTAGTGAATTTTAAAATTTACACATAAATAAAAAAAAGTCAATTTTACAGCAGTTGCGTAGTCAAAATTTTCTAAAAAATAGTCTCTGTATAAATTTTAACGAGTCTTAAAATTTACTTAATAATTAAAATATCAATTTTATATCTGTTGAGCTGTCCAAATATTCTATAAAATAAGTTCTCAATGAATTTTGGCGACCCAAAACATTTATATAAAAATCTCTTGACCTGCCCAAATTTTCTAAAAAATAACTTCTATATAAATTTTGGCCAGCCTAAAAATTTATATAAAAATTAAAAAAATTCATTTAACACTCGTTGTGTTGTGTAAATTTTCTAAAAATTACCTCTTATAAAATTTTTTTCTACATATAAAATTATGTAAGAATAAATCTCATATATAAATTTTAGCGAGTTTTAAAATTTCCACAGAAATAAAAAAAAAAAGTCCATTTTACAACTTTTGCGCAGTAAAACTTTTCTAAGAAACTGCCCCTATATAAATGTTGACGAGTCTTAAAATTTAATTAAAAATTAAAATATCAATTTTACATCTGTTGAGCTGACCAAATATTCTATAAAATAACTTCTCTAGGAATTTTGGCGAGCCCAAGAATTTATATAAAAATCTGTTGAGCTGTTCAAAATTTATAAAAAATAACTTCTATATAAATTTTGGCGAGCCCAAAAATTTATAAGAAAATCAAAAAATCCATTTAACAATCGTTGTTTTGTGTAAATTTTCTAAAAAAATAAGTACAATATATATTTTTGCTAAATATAATATTTATAAAAGAAATAAACTCATATATAATTTTTTGATGACATTTAAAATTTATATAAAAATAAAAAATTATGTTTTATAACCGTTGTGCAGTCAAAATTTTATAAAAAAAAAAGCCCATGTATAAATTTTGCAAGTCTTAAAATTTTATTTAAAAATAAAATATTAATTTAATGGCAGATGTGCTGTCCTAATTTTCTAAAAAATAATTTCTCTATAAATTTTGGCGGGTCTAAAAATTGATATAAAAATCAAAAAGTTTATTTCACAACCGTTGTGTTGCGTAAATTTTTTAAAAGTTACCTCCTATAAAATTTTTTGCTAGATATGAAATTTATGTAAAAATAAACCAAATATATAAATTTTAGCGAGTTTTAAATTTACACAAAAATTAAAAAAAAATCCAATTTTACAGCTGTTGCGCAGTCAAAATTTTCTAAAAAATAGACCCTCTATAAATTTTGACGAGTCTTAAAATTTATTTACAAATTAAAACATCAATTTTATATCTATTGAGCTATCCAAATATTCTATAACATAACTTCTCTACGAATTTTGGCGAGTCCAAAAATTTATATAAAAATCTGTTGAACAGTTCAAATTTTCTAAAAAATAATTTCTCTACAAATTTTGGCGAGCCCAAAAATTTATATGAAAATCAAAAAATCTATTTAACAGTCGTTATTTTGTGTAAATTTTCTAAAAAATAACTACTGTAAATATTTTTGCTAAATATAAAATTTATACAGAAATAAATCTCATATACAATTTTTTGATGCCATTTAAAACTTATATAAAAATAAAAATTACGTTTTACAGCCGTTACGCAGTCCAAATTTTATTAAAAATATCCCATAAATAAATTTTGACGAGTCTTAAATTTATTGAAAAATGAAATATTAATTTGATAGTTGTTAAGCTGTCCTAATTTTTAAAAAATAACTTCTCTATAAATTTTTGCGAGTCTAAAAAAATATTTAAAAATTAAAAAGTTCATTTAACAGACGTTGTGTTGTGTTGATTTTCTAAAAATTACCTCTTATAAAAAAATTTACCAGATATAAAATTTAAGTAAAATAAACCTCATATATGAATTTTAGCGAGTTCCTTACCCAAAAAAAAAAGAATTTTAGCGAGTTTTAAAATTTACACCAAAATAAAAAAAAAGTCCATTTTACAGTTGTAGCGCAGTCAAATTTTTTTAAAAAATAGTACTTGTATAAATTTTGACGAGACTTCAAACCTATTCAAAAATTAAAATATCAATTTTATATCTGTTGAGCTGTCCAAATATTCTACAAAATAACTTCTCTATGAATTTTGACGAGCCCAAAAATTTATATAAAAATTTTTTCAACTGTCCAAATTTTCTAAAAAATAACTTCTCTATAAGTTTTGGCGAGCCAAAAAATTTATATAAAAATAAAAAAAGTTCATTTATTACCCGTTGTGTTGTGTAAATTTTCTAAAAATTGTCTCATATAAAAATTTATCTAGATATGAAATTTGTGTAAAAAGAAACCTCATACATAAATTTTAGCGAGTTTTAAAATTAACACACACAAAAATTCGTTTTGTAGTTGTTGCACAGTCAAAATTTTCTAAAAAATAGCCACCATATAAATTTTGACGAGTCTTAAAATATATTTAAAAATTAAAACATCAATTTCATATCTATTGAGCTATCCAAATATTCTACTAAATAACTTCCCTACTAATTTTGGCGTCCCCAAACATTTATATAAAAATTTGTTGAGCAGGTTAAATTTTCTAAAAAATAATTTCTCTATAAATTATGGCGATCCCAAAAATTTATATGAAAATCAAAAAATCCATTTAACAGTCGTTGTTTTGTGTAAATTTTCTAAAAAATAACTACAGTAAATATTTGTACTAAATATAAAATTTATACAGAAATCAATCTCATATACAATTTTTTGATGCCATTTAAAACTTATATAAAAATAAAAACTTACGTTTTACAGCCGTTGTGCAGTCAAAATTTTATTGAAAATAGCACATAAATAAATTTTGACGACTCTTAAAATTTATTTAAAAATGAAATATTAATTTGATAGCAGTTGACCAGTCCTAATTTTCTAAAAAACAACTTTTCTATAAATTTTGGCGAGTCCAAAAATTTATATAAAAATCAACAAGTCCATTTAACAACTGTTGTGTTGTGTAAATTTTCTAAAAATTACCTTCTATAAAAAATTTTGCTAGATATAAAATTTATGAAAAAATAAACATCATATACCAATTTAGCGAGTTTCAAAATTTACACATGAATAAAAAAAATGTTCATTTTATAACTGTTGCGTAGTCAATATTTTCTAAAAAATAGTCCCTGTATTAATTGTGACGAGTCTTCAAATTTATTTAAAAATTAAAATATCAATTTTACATCAGTTGAGCTATCAAAATATTCTATAAAATAATTTCTCTCAGAATTTTGGCGAACCCAAAAATTTATATAAAAATATGTTGAGCTGTTCAAATTTTCTAAAAAAGAACTTCTGTATAACTTTTGGTGAGCCCAAAAATTTATTACCCGTTGTTTTGTGTAAATTTCACAAAAAATAACTACATTAAAATTTTTGCTAAATATAATATTTATACAAAATTAAACCTCATATAATTTTTTTGATGACATTCAAAATTTATATAAAAATAAAAAATTATGTTTTACAACCATTACGCGGTCAAAATTTTATAAAGAATAGCCCATGTATAAATTTAGCAAGTCTTAAAATTTTATTTAAAAATAAAATATTAATTTGATAGCAGTTGAGCTGTCCTAATTTTATAAAAAATAACTTCTCTATAAATTTTGGTAAGTCCAAAAATTTATATAAAAATCAAAAAGTTTATTTAACAGTCGTTGTGTTGTTTAAATTTTCTAAAAGTTACCTCCTATAAAAGAAATTTCTAGATATGAAATTTATGTAAAAATAAACCTAATATATAAATTTTAGTGAGTTTTAAAATTTACACAGAAATAAGAAAAGTCAATTTTACAGCTGTTGTGCAGTCAAAATGTTTTAAAAAATAGACCCTATATAAATTTTGGTGACTCCTAAAATTTACTTAAAATTAAAACATCAATTTTATTTCTATTGATCTATCCAAATATTCTATAACATAACTTCTCTATGAATTTTTACGAGTCCAAAAATTTATATAAAAATTTCTTGAGTTATTCAAATTTTCTAAAAAATAACTTCTCTATAAATTTTGACGAACCCAAAAATTTATTTGAAAATCAAAAAATCCATTTAACAACCGTTGTTTTGTGTAAATTTTCTAAAAAAATAACTACTGTAAATATTTTTTCTAAATGTAAAATTTATACAAAAACAAACTTCATATATAATTTTTTGATGACATTTAAATCTTATATAAAAATAAGAGATTACGTTTCACGGCCGTTGCGCTGTCAAAATTTTCTAAAAAATAGCCCATGTATAAATTTTGACGAGTTTTAAAATTTTATTTAAAAACAAAATATAAATTTGATAGCAATTGAGCTGTCCTATTTTTCTAAAAAATAACTTCTCTATAAATATTGGCGAATCTAAAAATCTATATCAAAATCAAGAAGTCCATTTAACAACCGTTGTGTTTTGTAAATTTTCTAAAATTTACCTCTGATAAAAACCTTTGCTAAATATAAAATTTATGTAAAAATAAACCACATATATAAATTTTAGTGAGTTTTAAATTTTACACAAATAAAAAAAAGTCCATTTTACTACTGATGCGCAGTCCATTTTACGCCTGTATATATTTTTACGAGTCTTAAAATTTATTTAAAAATTAAAATATCAATTTTATATCTGTTGAGCTATGCAAATATTCTATAGAATAACTTCTCTATTAATTTTGGCGAGCCTAAAATTTTATATAAAAATCTCTTGGGCTGTCCAAATTTTTTAAGAAATAACTTCTCCATAAATTTTGCCGAGCCCACAAATTTATATAAAAAAATTCCATTTTACAGTTGTTGTGTAGTCAATATTTTCTAAAAAAATAGCCCCTACATAAATTTGGACGAGTCTTAAATTTTATTTAAAAATTAAAACATCAATTTTATATCTGTTGAGTTGTTCAAATATTCTATAACATAAATTCTCTATAAATTTTGGCGAGCCTAAAGATTTATATGAAAATCTGTTGAGCTGTTCAAATTTTCTAAAAAATAACTTCTCTATAAATTTTGGTAAGCCCACTAATTTATATGAAAATCAAAAAATCCATTTATCAGCCGTTGTTTTGTGTAAGTTTTCTAAAAAATAACAATTGTAAATATTTTTGATAAATATAATATTTATATAAAAATAAACCGCATGTATAATTTCTTTATGATATTTAAAATTTATATAAAAATAAAAAATTGCGTTTTACAACCGTTGCGCAGTCAAAATTTTCTAAAAGATAGCCCATATAAATTTTTAGCAGTCCTAAAATTTTAGTTAAAAATGAAATATTAATTTGATAGGAGTTGAGCTGTCCTAATTTTCTAAAAAATAACTTCTTTATAAATTTTGGCGAGTCCAAAAATTTATATAAAAATGAAAAAGTCCATTTAACAACCGTTGTGTTTTTTAAATTTCTTAAAAATTACCTCCTATAAAACTTTTGCTAGATATAAAATTTATGTAAAAATAAACTTCATATATAAATTTTAGTGAGTTTTGAAATTTATGCACAAATAAAAAAAAAAGTCCATTTTACAGCTGTTGCGTTGTCAAAATTTTCTAAAAAATATCCCTTGTATAAATTTTGATGAGTCTTAAAATTTATTTAAAACTAAAACATCAATTTTATATATGTTGAGCTGTCCAAATATTCGACAAAACAACTTCTCTATAAATTTTGGCGAGCCCACAACTTAATACAAAAATCTGTTAAGCCGTTCAAAATTTCTAAAAATAACTTATCTATAAATTTGGCTAGCCCAAAAATTTATATGAAAATCAGAAAATCTATTTAATAGTTGTTATTTTGTGTAAATTTTCTATAAAAAACAACTATAAATATTTTTGCTAAATATAAAATTTATAAAAAAAATAAACCTCATATATAATTTTTTTAATGACATTTAAAACTTATATAAAAATAAAAAAAATTATGTTTTACGACCTTTGCGCAGTCAAGATTTTCTAAAAAATAGCCCCTGTAAAAATTTTTACGAGTTTTAAAATTTATTTAAAATTTAAAACATCAATTTTATATCTGTTGGGCTTTCCAAATATTCTATCAAATAACATCTCTATTAATTTGCAAGCCCAAAAACTTATATAAAAATCTTTTGAGCTGTCCAAATTTCTAAAAAATAACTTATGTATAATTTTGAAAAACCCAGAAATTTACATAAAAATAAAAATGTCCATTTCACAGCCGATGTGTTGTGTAAATTTTCTAAAAATTACCTCCTATAAATTTTTTTTGCTAGATATGAAATTTATGTAGAAATAGACCTCATATATAAATTTTAGTGAGTTTTAATATTTACACAAAAATAAGAAAAGTCTATTTTACAGCTATTGCGCAATCAAAATTTTCTAAAATATAGCCCGTGTATTAATTTTGAAAAGTCTTAAAATTTATTTAAAAATTAAAACATCAATTTTATATATGTTGAGCTGTCCAAATATTCTATAAAATAACTTCTCTATAAATTTTGGCGACCCAAAAATTTATATAAAAATCTGTTGAGCTGTTCAAATTTTCTAAAAAATAACTCCTCTATAAATTTTGGCGAGCCCAAAAATTTGTATGAAAATGATAAAATCCATTTAACGGCCTTGTTTTGTGTAAATTTACTAAAAAATAACTATTGTAAATATTTTTGCTAAATATAAAATTTATACAAAAATAAATCTCATATATAATTTTTTGATGACATTTAAAACTTATATAAAAATAAAAAATTACGTTTTACAGTCGTTGCGTTGTCAAGATTGTCTAAAAAATAGCTCATGTATAAATTTTGACGAGTCTAAAAATTTTATTTAAAAATATAACATCAACTTGATAGTAGTTGAGCAGTCCCAATTTTCTAAAAAATAATTTCCTTATAAATTTTGGCGAGTCCAAAAATCTATATAAAAATCTCTTAAGCTGTCCAAATCTTTTAAAAAATGACTTCTCTATAATTTTGGCGATCCCAAAAATTTACATAAAAATCAAAAAGTTCATTTAACAGCCGATGTGTTGTATAAATTTTCTAAAAACTACATTCTATAAAAATTTTGCAAGATATGAAATTTATGTAAAAATAAACCTCATATAAAAATTTTAGCGACTTTTAACATTTACACAGAAATAAAAAAAGTCCATTTTACAGGTGTTGCTCAATCAAAGTTTTCTAGAAAATAGTCCCTGTATAAATTTTCACGAGTCTTGAAATTTATTTAAAAATTAAAATATCAATTTTATATGTATTGAGTTGTCTAAATATTCTATATAATAACTTCTCTATAAATTTTTGTGAGCTCAAAAATTTATATGAAAATCTGTTGAGCTGTTCAAATTTTCTAAAAATCTATTTAACAGTAGTTGTTTTGTGTAAATTTACTAAAAAAATAACTACTGTAAATATTTTTGCTAAATATAAAATTTGTACAAAAATAAACCTCTTATATAATTTTTTGATGACATTTAAAACTTATATATAAATAAAAAAATACATTTTACTATCGTTGTGCTGCCAATATTTTCTAAAAAATAGCCCTTGTATAAATTTTGACGAATTTTAAAATTTTATATAAAAATAAAATATTAATTTGATAGCAGTTGAGCTGTCCTAATTTTCTATAAAATAAATTCTCTATAAATTATGGCGAGTCCAAAATTTTATATAAAAATCAAAAAGTCCATTTAACAGCCGTTGTGTTGTGTAAATTTTCTAAAAATTACCTCATATAAAACTTTTGCTAGATATAAAATTTATGTAAAAATAAAACTCATATATAAATTTTAGCGAGTTTTAAAATTTACACA
>JAULLE010508672.1:0-10124 GCA_035668155.1 Sarracenia purpurea
AGCTCGTCGTCTGGGAGGGGACGACCCCACGGAGGAAGAAAGGGAAGAGGCCGAACGGCCGCCGGAGTTCCCAATCTTCCCGTAGCGAATTCTGCGTAGTCGGCGATCCGTGTTCCGGAAGATGCCGACGCAGGTGCGATCCATCCTCAACGAGCGGCGGAGGCTGCCGCAGTGGTGGGGGTGCATGAGGCTAGGGATCTTTCGACCACCGCAGTGCCACCGGGGTTTGGTCATGCGCCTCCTTCCTCTGTGTTGGCAAATCTGAAGACAAGGGACTTTCGCCCTGGCACTCCTTTCTTTGCTACGGTCAGGGGCGGGGCTCGCTTTATTAGGGGGGCTCTTGCTGAGTCGAACAGAGAACGCCTCCGCGAATTTTCTTCAGGGATGCTGACTGGCCATTTCTGGCGGGACTCCAGCATGGTAAGTAGGTCATTTTTCATTTTTTCTGGCAGTCTACGATCTGTCCGCGTCCTTTCTGATTGGCTTTTGGTTTGTAATGTCATCTTTTCTGGGTGTTTATCAGGCCATTGCCTTTGGATACGAGTTGACTCGGAGGTTGGCACAACAGCGTAAAATGGAGCGCCGACTGAGGAGTAATCTTGGACGGGCCTTCGAGGAATTGGAAGATTTACGGAAAAAGCTGCGGAAGGAGAAACGTCGAGCACGGACCCTGGAGGTCCGTCTGCATAAGGAGGCATCCGATAGGTGACGCGAAGGTTTTGAGGCTTGCAAGGACATTGCTCAGGGCCTGTGCCCCCATATGGATCTCAGCGCTGTTCGCCGATTGGGAGGGGCTTTCGCCGCAGAGAAAGGAAAAAATGCTCTTATTGATCTTGATGATGATGAGGAGAGCGATCCAGCGGACGTCGAGCCCTTCTGTTGCCGGGCTTACTGGAGCAGGGGGCTTGGTTCTCCGCCTCCACCTCCTCCCCCGGAAACCCTCTCGTGAATTTTATCTGCCGTACCTTTTTATTTTGTGTATGAGACGATGTTTTTGATTGCTATTTGGTTGGGAGCGAACTGTCCTCCCGGGTTTTGAATTCCGATGTTCGAAGATACTGCTTTCTTTTCTGAATATTTAGGTGGTGTTGTTTCTCTTTATTGCGTTTGTCGATGTATGCTGTCCTCGTTTTTTTTGTCGAACACTGTAGCATGATTACACGCCTGTTATCGTTGCATAGTTGCTGCCCTTTAAGTTGATTGTTGTTCCCGCGTCATTGGGACCGTAGTCCGGGCTATTGGAGACTTTGTCTCTTACCCTGCCGTCGTTGGCACAATAGGTCGGTCGTCGCTCTATTGGGACCGTGGTCCGGGCTATTGGAGATTTTATCTCTTGCCCTGCCGTGGTTGGCACAATAGGTTGGTCGTTGTTCTATTGGGACCGTGGTCCGGGCCATTGAAGATCTTATCTCTTGCCCCGCCGTGGTTGGCACAATAGGTTGATCGTCGTTCCCGCGCTATTGGGACCGTAGTCCGGGACACGTTAGGAGCTATGCTCTCTCCCCTGCTCGTAGGCACAATAGGTCGGTCTTCGTCGTCGAGCAATTGGGACAGTAGTCCGGGGCACGATAGGAGATGTGTTCTCTCCCCTGCCCGTAGGCATAATAGGTCGGTCTTCCTGGCCTGTATCCCTTTTTAGGAAAGAAGATGGGCCTGCAGCAACAACATGTGTAGAAAACAGAATATATCGAAATATGGAGAAATGTAATGCTCTGGAATTTAAAATTACCGACTGCCTTTTAGGCTTGGCGCTGAGTCTCCTTTAATACTGTTAAGGTGGATGGAGTAGAAAGGCCTACGCTCATGGCCATCCGGATTGCACCCGAATAGATGTAGGAAGATCCATATATCATATAGCAAGACCGATAGGTCATATATCCTCCATATTCGTACCAGTAGTCCCCTATTCTTGAGAGGGTCTGGCCGGAGATCCGGCGCTGTCGGGAATACCGATGTAGTTGTCTCCATTGGATCTGATAAGTGTCGGGCGTTGCGTGCATTTTTGGTTCAGTGAACGTTGTTCGATTTGGTTCCATAGGCTGGCTAATCTGGCAGCCCGCATTTCTTTTTTATAGCCTGTTATTCTTTTAGAGGAGAGAAGCAGCGTCTCGTAGCAACATATGTAGAAAGTAGAGCATACTGAAATCGAATAATTTACAGTGCTTTTTGAATAAAATTTACCGAATGCCCTTTGGGCTGGTCGATCCGGCTGGTCACTCGACTCGGTTCTGCTACTCGGCGCCCCTCGATCTAGCTTTTCTGCTCGGCATTTACTGATTTGGTTCTACTGACCCACCTGGATCTCTACTTATCTGATTTTCTTGGTCTGGACCGGGTCCGGCTTCCCCGGCCTGGTCGCTCCACTCGGCTGAGACGGCTGCTCGAAAGTCGCCGCCATTTCTTGTGGCGCTCGGCTTACCGATCAACGTCGCCATTCGACCATCTCGCTCGTTTGGCTTTTGGTTCTGATGATTTGGAACTGACGTTCGAGCGCCCATTCGGTTTGCCGACCAGAACCGGCTACTCAGCCCCCTCTGGTCTCTGGGAAGTTCGCCTTGGTCGGTCTACCACTCCGGGAACTCGGCTCTCGGATCCCAGGTAAATTACCCATACCATTGGCGGGTTAGGGATTTGCTCCTTTCCTCTGGAGGTGTGATTGGGGGTTGGAGATTAGTCCGTTCATGGCTTCGGGGCTGCAAGCGAGCGAGCCTGAACGCCTTGATGATGCCGAACACGAGGCTCTCATGATCTGCTTCTGCCAAAGTTTGTGCGATTTCTCGTTGCGCTAGTCCCTTGCTGCGCCTTCAACTACGTCTTCGATCCCAATCGCTCCTCCAGTGGTCAGGGGGTTCAGCTCTAGGTGACGTTGTGGCCTTTACTGGTTTCTCCCCCTTCTCTGTTTCTGGCAACACCGGTCATAAGGTCCGCCATTGGAGCCGCTAGAAAGAGCTTTTGGATCTTGCTTGCCCAGGTCTGGTAGAAACCAGATTCAGTTGGTCTTCCTGACAAGAAATCAGGGTGAGTCGGTCTCTACGGGAGGCTCCGCAAATACGACGGGAGGGTCGTTGCGAGGTTCAGGAGTAGATTCCTCTATGGCTCGTTTGCCAGCGGGCGACTGGAATTGGCCATGGAGATGGCGCAGTCCAGCCAGAAATCTGATGCTACCAATAAATTTATAAAACGAAGTTCCCACAGACGGCGCCAATTGATAGCGGCAGAATCCGGCGTGGTCCGCTCCAAGCTCCAGAGGACCTGAGGAACACGAACAAACCGTTAGAAAGGGGGCCGGAGGAGTCTCCGGCGTGCCCACTCCGACGGTCAAGTCTGATAATGGGGTTGGAGCAGGAGAAAGAAAATGACGATGCGGCGATTAGGGCCAAATGGATTGCGTACCTTAAGCTCTGCTTTCCCGAGTTTATATAGGTTGTGTGGAGAGGATTTTCACGTGCCTTCCCCACTCACATGGATAGTTGGTGATATAACTGTATTTTGGGGGGAAATCCAGGATTGGCGCCAAACCTTCTGATGAGTAGAACATTCCGTTGTAACGGCTCACGTGGGCTCCCTTCAGGTGCATGCGAATGACGCCTTTCAGATTGGGTCATCCATCTCGTTTCATGCTTTGAGGGCGATCCCTGTGGGCTAGGTCAGGGAGCGTATGCCTTGGTACGTCGATTAGGTCGGGAAATGCATGGATCGGGACGATTCTTGCTCGGTAGGCGCTGGGGATCAGGACTCTTGTCGTTTGATTCTACTGGCTCGGCCCAGTGATCTCGGTATGGGTTGGCTTTCGGGATGGCCTGTTGTCCGACCCGTTGGTAGCCCTGTTAGGCCGGGCTTTAATCTGCTGGGCTCGGATCTGGTGGCCTGGTGGGCTTGTGCTTGGGCCGGACCCATGGTTGTTATACATCCACATCAAATGTCATCCTAAATTATTTATTGTCAGATAATATCTTTTAAAAAGTATATACAATTATTGGAGCTTTAAACCCAAAATGGTGTTCAACACTTTACCAATACTAATAAGTCGTATCTATTAATAAAAATGATAGTATGTCTGATATGATATTTAGGTTTCCATTGAAAATTTTATTTGTTTTTTAATTTTATTTTTTTGTTAAAAACGCTAAAAAATCAAAATTTTCTGTTTGATAGAAACGTAAAAAAAAAAACTAAAAAACTAAAAACCCAAAATTCCAAATCAAAATATATTCTCAGAATATCTTATTTAAACTTTCATCACTTTTGAAATACAATAACACTTGTAGGGATAAAAAAATCATACCTCCACATTAGTGATAATTGTTTCTGACGAAAAAGACAATCCATGCTGCGAACTTCGTAAGTCCTACAAAATGAGAGCACTTTTAGCGTCCCGATTAGTGTGATCAATCGAAGACACTCTGATGCTTAAGTCAGCAATATGATCGAGAGAGAAATAATATGAAGTTTCTGTAAGCTTATGATTGTATACCTTCCATCGCAAGATTTAGGTTGTATTTATAGAGTTGAGAATCCTCCCCTGTTTAGGATCTGATTGTCTTTTGTATCTACCTTTAAATATGAAGATTTGTATCCATATTTTAAATCTCCATATTTAGAGATATGATATTATTCCAATTTGGATATGAAATTTGGATATGGAAATCGAATATGGACTGAAATCAAATATAGAAATTCATATGAAAATAGAATATATATATATATATATATATATTTATATTTATATATATATATATCATACATTTCAAAATTGGAAATTGGAAATTGACGTTTGGGCTGAAATCGAGCAGATTCTATATTTAAAGTAAATATTGTAAATAATTTGAAAATATTCTAAATTTTAATAATTTTAAAAAATATATTTGATTATTAAAAACGTAAATTATTGATTTTAAAACTCTCCCAATATCCGCCACATAAGGCTCTGAGAGGGAAAAACGTTTTGCTATAATATATAGTATAAATTTTACTATAATATAAAGTAGCGGTAAGACAGCTGAGAAGATGAGAATCAATGATTTCTCATTTGTCAAGTTCAGGATTAGAAATCTCTTTACCAGAGGATTCCGTGATTGTTGACGATGGTTTCGGATTTGTGCCATTGATGAAGCTTAGAAAACCAGAGGCTCGAAATATATTCTGAATTTGATTCTTCCAAATCAAGTAGTTTCCATTCTCAAGTTTGATGGTAACAAAGTTGTCGATATTGGTTATCAGCCGATCGAGACTCGGTGGAAGAGAGAATGACTCGGACGTTTTGGCCATGGCGGATCGATTTCACTCGCCTGAGCTAAAGAGCTCTGATACCATGTTAGAAAATCACAAAAGGATAATTCATTCTCTTCAAACTTTTACAATTACAAGCACTCCTCTTATACTTAGCCTAACTACTTGTATCCACATTTTCCATTCTTGTTGTAACAACCTCACACATGTGGCCTACACTCCTTTTCCATTATTATAACTAATTTTATTCTCTTGGATTTTATTTTCTACACCATAATTTTTAGTGCTCTTATCACAAAATAATGACATATATCATTTATCGGTCTTGCATAATAGATCATTAATATAAAAAATTAGTTTGTTCACACATTAAAAAATACATTGGAAATGATATTCTATTTGCCAAAATGAACAATTTAAACTTAATACTTAATTTAAATAAAATCATTTCATATTGTACAACAAAATATCATTTATTTATATTTTTTTCAATATCTCATCAAAAATTGATCTTTTTTTTATACAATCCATTAAATAAGACCTACAAAATATTGATTTGAATCATTAATTTAGATTCGCTACCATATAACCCTCTCTTTAAGTCATACGATCACCATAGAGTTCTCTTGAGTGAAAAAGCAACCGAAAAGCTAACCAATCATGAAGTAATCACGTCTATATTGAGAGGTCTTTGACATTTTTCACGTCATTAAATAGGTTTTTAGAATTCTCTATTACACCACCAAAAATATGTTTCCACTTCAAGGCCACAAAATATTTTGATCTCTATTACACCACCCAAATTATTCCATAATTTGATCTTTCCTATAAAAATAATCTCAATCAAACTAAGTAAAAAAAAAAAAAAACTAAGCAAAAAAAAAAAAAACTAATATTTCCTCCGTAATGGAGCCAAGTAAAATTGTAGTGATTATTGTGATACCCTATCTCACATCAGTAGAAGATAGAAAACAAGTAAGGTATATAATGAATCTTGTGGGCTACTACTAGTAACTTGGACTTAAGCTTGTAGGCCGCATAATTAGGCTCTTTATTCAAGTTATTAGGTCAGTGGTTGATTTGGGTCGTTACAAATGGTATCAGAGGCAACACTGGTTCCTACAACATGCTCCTTAACAGTGTGGATAGAGGAGTAGAGGTTCCGTAGAGAGATATAGGCCCTGAGATTGTATACCTTGTGAACGCTAATTGGCAGCTCTGTGTCAGTTAATGAGCTGTCATCGACATCCTAACCAGGGAAAGAACTTGGGTTACGTGACGAGTACGTGACGTCTTTGAGTGGGGATATTGTGATACTTTATCCCACATCGGTGGGAGATAGAAAACAAGTATGGTATATAATGATCTTTGTGGGGGGGCTTTGTAGGTTGTCTTTCGTTTGTTTTTGTTTTTGTTTTTCCTTTTTAGATTTGTTAATTTCTATATTTTATAATAAAATAAAATATAAAATCTTAAAAAATTGGAAAAGAGAAAATTCTATTACAGACAAATAAATAACATAAAATCTAATTTATAATTATTAATAAATTATTTGATAATTTAACTCTTAATTTACCTTTTTAAATTAATCATTTACGTTTTATTCAAATTATATAATTTTTTCCTTATGTATAATTGTAAATAACAATTATGTATACTTTAATAGTAATAATAAATAAGTCATGTATTATTATATTTTAATAATAGTTAAAATTTATGTAAAATATTTTTAAAATTTATATTTTAATACTCGTAACACCAAAAACGAGTATTTTTGGTTTTGTCTCTTCTCCATTTATGGTTGCTATGGATTTACCTTATACTAGTTATTATTTGGAAGACATTCAATTATCAAATTTTAGTAATTTATAAATAAAATAAAAAATAATATTAACAATTAATTACTTAGTTAATTTTAATGTATTTTATAAAAACAAAATATTATTAATTCGTTAACATACATAATTTATAGAATTATTTAGGATTAAGGACTTTGTTTGGTCCTTTTAATGGATTTAGATCTCTCATTTTCTGAATAATAAATTAAGGACTTTAATTGGATTAAAAAATTACGTAAAGACTAAAATATCCTTGTTGCAAATTACTTCCTACACCTCTCCTCCTCCGTCGAAAATGAAACCAAAACCTACTCCCTCCGCTCACCGTCGCTCCTCCTTCGCAACTCTAGACAATAGAGAGTGCTAGCATCGGTAATTTTCTTTCGTTGCTGCGAAATCTTTTTCTAGATTAGAAACACAAGAAGACAAATTCAAAGGTTTTTTGCAGTAGTGTCCATTTTTCTCACCTAAAGAAATGGCTCGTTCTTTCTCCAACGCTAAGCTTATCTCCACTTTCGTCGTTGATAGAATCTTCGTTTCTGTAAGCAGGTTGTGCATCTTCTTCAATCTTAAGTTTATGTTTTAGTTTTGTTAAGGATTTCAGTTTTCTTATTTTGTATCTTTCTTAAACTCCATGCTCTGTTTTGAAGACCTGGAGGAGAAGGAAAGGAAAACAGAGGAAAATTTAGAATCTTCTGTTTTTTTTTTCCTTTCCCCATCTTTAAAGGAAAGTTGTAAATTGTGATGGACAGTAGAAATTAGAATCCTATTCCTTTGCGAAATACAGAGGACAATCTTTCTCCAATGATTCGTTCGATTTTGTAACATTAAAATTTATTCTTGTTTATGTATAGGTGGGGATACACGGCGGCGACGCCATCCCAAGGCGGTGTGTCTGTTTCTATGGGAGGAGGAGTAGAGGCGGCGAGGGGCGGCATGTTAGGGAAGAAAGGAGGAAAAGAATCGGCAAAGACTTCTGAGTGGATTTCAGATTCGGTGACGGGGTACTACAGCCCAGAGAATCGGGCGGTTGAAATTGACATGGTGGAATTGTGTGAGATGCTCTTGAAGAACAACATCAGACGACACCGATGAAGTAATCGAAACTTAATTCCTCAACGGGAAGTTTCTTGAGATATTCTTCAAGATAAATGATCTTTTGGCGGATGTTTGCCAATTATTTTCATTCTTTGGTATATCAGTATATCAGTGACACACTGTAGGTGTATAATATATCAGTGTATCACTGATACATTTGATGAAGTTTTTTGGATTTTTGACAGTGTATTAGTGATACAGTGGGTGTATCAGTGATACACTAACCCAGTGTATCACTAATACACCAGTGTATCACTGATACACATGGTGAAATTTTAGGAAATTTGATAGTGTATCAGTGATACACTGGGTGTATCAATGATACATTTAACCCGTATCACTGATACACTGGGTGAAATTTTTAAAATTTTAATAGTGTATCAGTGATATGCTGGGTGTATCAATAATACACTTTATTGAGTGTATCAATGATGCACCCTTCACTGATACACCCAGTGTATCAGTGATACACTAGGTGAAATTTTTGAGAAATTTTTAAATTTTCTAAAATCGACGGTGGTGGAGGTGGTCGGCAACGGTGGTGGTGGTGGTGGTCGGCGGTAGTGGTGGTGGTCGGTAGTGACGACGATGGGGATGGTGGTAGTGATCGGCGGCGGCGGAGGTGGTGGCGGCGACGGTGGCGATGGCGGTGGTGGTGGTGGTGGTCAGCGACAATGGTCGTGAAAGTGACAGTCAGGGTGGGGGTTGGGGTGAGGGTGAGATATATTTGTTAAAAAATAAGTATTCTCGTAATCAGTAAATTATTTATTTTATTTAAAGATCTAAATCAATTATTCTAAAAATTTAAGGTTTAAATTCTAAAATTCTATTTAACAAAGTCATTAATCCTAAATAAAGATTTGAGTTCTTAAATAAAAATAACCAAATTTAAAAATAATATTGATTATATCTCAAACTGTGCGATTCAATTAATGGAGACCCCTATGTAATAATACACGACTTATTTATTATTAAAATAAATAACATAAAATAAAACTAAAATATTAATTTTAAAAATATTCTACATAAACTTCCACTATTATTAAAATATAATAATACATGACTTATTTATTATTACAATTAGTTACTAGTTTCAATAATCTCAAGTACCTTCTATATATTTAATATTCATAATTATATATACTTGGTAGTTGTAATAAATAAGTTATGAATAAATAGTGTTATTATTACTGATAAAAATAGTTAGATTATTATAATATTTGGCATTGTGGAAGTAAATATTTATTTCAAAATAACTATAATATAGTAAAAATTATAAATATATAAAAAAAAAAAAACCGAATTGCAAGTAAAGTAAGTTATTTATAATAGAAAAAAATAATTATAACTCATGATCTTGTGAGTATTTAAAGAATTATAACTAATTATTAAAAATTATCAAAAATTATTTTTTTAAATTCTAATGTTTAGCAATGCCAAATCCACCATATATTATTTAAAACAAATATACTATATGCTTAGGGTTCTTAGGATTATACCCTTTGTTTAAGCCTCTTATGGGATTCAATCCTATTTTTTTCAGAAAATAAAATAAGTAAACCAGCCGTATTTTATACATTTTAAAGACAAAATTGTCCCTCAATTTTAAGTGATAATATAGATAGGGAAAAAGTAATGAAATTCGAGTTGATTCACTCACAGTGCCATGGTTACTCTCTCTCACTCACAGTGCCATGGTTACTCTCTCTCACTCACAGCGCAATAGTTGCTATGAGATTCGCAAGATCAAAAACTCAATCGTAATAAAATTCGCAAAAATTCAAATCGTAATATTTTCTAACATAAAACAAAAAATTCAGATTTTTGTTGTCAAAAAGGCTTTTTTTTTTCAAAAAACAGTTGGCCCAAACCACCTATGACAGTTTGAAATTGATTAGATCTCGAAAAAATACAAAAAAAAAATCTTCCAAAACGGACACCCAGAGTGCAAAGTTACAG
>JAULLE010508782.1:0-10122 GCA_035668155.1 Sarracenia purpurea
AAAAAAGTGATGGTAACATAATGGATCGAATTTTGGCTCTGATACCAAATGATGTAGCACCAATAGAGAAGAAGAAGAAGAAGAAGAAGAAGAAGAAGAAATGATTAGAAGAAGAAAAACATATAGATGAAAAAAATAAGACAGAAAGGGGAAGGAAAAATCACACAATTATCAACTCAAATTTTTACTCATCTATGTCTATTTAATACATTAATATACCCTTTATTTATAACCCTAAACCCTACTAAAAAAGAAAATGGAAATCCCTAATTAACTGGAAACAAATAATATCCTAAATGCAAACAAATTATATCCTACTTAACTGAAAATAAATAACACCACCATAAATAATATCCTAATACTATAAGCAAAGTGAAAAAACTCCAATTCCAATAAAATACAATCCTATAGAATGCTCGCGTCACCAAATCTGGAAACCAGCTTTTACGTCGCTTTGTCTCCACTAAAATGTCATCAAACGCACACAAAAGGCAAGCTCTAGTAAATACTTGATATTAGGGGTCACCTAGGGCTGGGATGGAAGTTGCCAAACGGCAATAACCAACCAATCCAAAAAACAAGCTTTTACATCTCTTTGTCACAATTACAATGTTCTAAAACACCAAAGAAGAAGAAAGTAAAATAAAAAATGAAATGGCATCAGTATCTTATGAGTTCAATCATTTTCCACAATCGAGTGGAATAGAAAGGTAGAACAAAATGGCAACACTGCAATTCCAATAATTTTCTGTTGGCAGTTGGCAGAAATTATGAGTTAACCACATGCATTAATGCTTGCTTGCAATGTGTTATAAATGCACTGCTTGAAATATGCTACTGGCCACCGAAATCTTGAGCACGTGCATGGACACCAGAAATCATTGATTTTCTTTACGGTACTTCAACTTACTCTATTACAGCTTAAGTCCCTAGAATTTCATCTATAAATAGGGAGCTCATTTATCAGTTTCAGATGAACTGAAAATAGAGTGATAAACATAAAGAGGATTTCTTGTATAAAGAGTTGGGTATAGAAGTACTTAGGTATATTTCTGAGTGTACTGGGTTTGTGGGGTGAGAGACAAATTGGGCCCGAATATTTTCCTCCATAGTGAAGTATATCTATCTTATCCATAGACATAGGCTGAAATAAGCTGAACCACGTAAATCTATTGTATTCGTTTGTGACTGGTTGTTCAATTTTTATCAATTACTTTTTTGCTACTTTGTTACTAATCACCGCTATTCACAACATTTTCTTTCTTTTTGTTTAGCATAACAATATAGCTAAAGTTCTATTAAGAGCCTGATTGGCAACTTAACTTTTTTGGCGTTTTGGCTAAAAAAGCAAAAAAGCCAAAGTTATCTGTTTGGCAAAAAAGCTAAAAAGCCAAAATATCAAATCAAAACACAAACTCCTAGAATATTCTATTCAAACGTGTTAAGTTATGTTTTGTTAGGTTGTATATATGTGTTAGGGAGAAAGTTGTAATATCCCATGTAGTCTTGAGGGTATTAGTGTCAATTCATGTAGCTTGTATATAAGCAATTTTGTGCAATGGAAACCCTAAGAAGGGAATTATTTTCAACAGAGATGGAAAAAAATGCACTGGATAGTCTTTTCAGACTTATCCTCTTACCCTGCAAGATGGTGGCTAGTGTTGGAGTAATCTTTTCCCAATCCTAGATGAGGCTGGCGTGGTGTAATCTTGAGATCCCTCTTGTCCTTATGTTGGCTCCTTGCAAACAATGGTAGGTTGCTTGCTTTCTTATAGTTTTTTCGGTTTTTTCTTTGGGTGTTTGAAATATTGTACTCGGCTTTGTCCTTGTTGATGTTATTCCCCGTAATGAAAATTTTTTCTCTTTACCGATAAAAAAAATCAACTGATATTTAAATATATCGTTAAATTTATCCATTTAAGAATAAATGACTTGGTTAAAAGAAAAAACTACGTTAAGGGATAAATAACTTTGGTAAGAAATCACACATAGAAATAAGTGAAGGTTTTGATTATATTTCTCTAAAAAAAATTTCAAGCCACTCGCACAAATCATGATGATTCTTATAAATACTCGTTTTATCCTATTGATGTGTATCTTAGCGAGGTCCACGTGTTACGTGATGGTATTGAGAGTGGCGAGGATTACATGGAATGAACTTTACATTCCATCTAAGATTTGAAGTTTGGTGGGTGACTTTCTTGTGCCGAAAATCGTGTACGAAGTACTACGCGACTTTCATTATTCACGCCTTATAGTGAATTTGGGGGAACCAAAATATATCACGATTTCCATCGTCAATTTTAGTGTAAGAGGGTGAAGAAAGACGTAGCACTCCTCGTTTCTCGATACCTTGTTTGCCAACAAGTGAAGGCCGAACATCAAAGTCCAGTAGTGTTGGTGCAGCCATTGCCAGTGTCAAAGTGGAAATAAAAAAATGTTATGATGGATTACGTTACAGGACTTCCAAGATCGCTGAAAGTGCATGATGTCACTTGGGCTATAGTGGATAGATTAACAAAATAACCCATTTTCTTTTGATTCAGATGATAGATTCAGTGGATAAAATTAGTTGATTATACATCAGCGAGATAGTTGGACTCCATGGAGTACTGATGTCTAGTTTCAGATCGAAACCCTTGGTTCACATCATGTTTTTGGTAAAGTCTCTAGTCATCCTTAGGGACATATTTGTTTTTTAGCTCCACCTTTCATTATCAGATGGATGGTCAATCTGAGCATACTATATAGATATTTGTGGATATATTGCGGGCTAGTAGGTTAGACCTTCATAGGTTATGAGAGGTTCATTTGCTATTGGCAGAGTTTGTGTACAACAACAGTTATCAGTCGAGTATTGAAATGACACTTTTTGAGGCATTGTATGGTAGAACGTATAGGTTGCATATTTGTTAGGCTATAACGTGGGGGAGGCAACCATGTTAGGTTCGGACTTGTTACGTGAGACTATGAAGAATATCACCGCTATTCGTCAAAATTTAATGATAGCCCAAAGTTGTCAGAAGAGCTACGACAATAGAAAAAAAAAAACCGTTGATGTTTGAGGTGGGAGACCATGTGTTCTTGAAGGTCTCGCTATAGAAGGGTTTGATGAGATTCGACAAAAGTAGAAAATTATCTCCACACGTTATAGGCGCATATAAGATCTTTGAAAGGGTTGGACAAGTGGTTTATCATCTCGCCTTACCTTCTCAGTTATCATCGCTACATAATATCTTTCACATATCAATCTTGTAAAAGTATGAACAGAATCCATCGCATGTTCTAGATTAGATCAAATTGCGAGTTGAAGACGATATTTCCCATAAAGAACAACTGATGAAGGTTTTAGATACCAAGGAACAAGTTTTGCAAGGAAGAATCAGTTCTTATATTAAGGTGTTGCGGCTCCATCACAGTGTTGAGGAGACTATGTGGAAGCATGAGTCTGAAGTTCAGTTCAAGTATTCGAAACTATTTTTTGCTTGATGCTTGTCGAATTTTGGGGATGAGATTCCTTAATGTGAGAAGTTTGTAAAGACCCAATATTTTTTTAATTTTTATTATAATTAATTTAATTATGTAATAATATAGTATATAAACATTTTCGGTAATCGACAAGAGGAGTATGTGTGCAAAGTGATTTTGGGTGTTGGACCTTTGAATTTTCAAAGAAAAGGGAAGAGAAAATTCTTGTTGGAGCAAACTACTAGAGCAGTCTTTTAATCGATCGAACGGTCTGTCACCAAAAAAATGAATTTAAGTCATGTTGAACCTCTTTTCCCTCCCACTTTTATATCCCCTCTCTCTCCCCTTTTTGTGTTCCACACTGATTTGATCAAAACAAGAGGGAACACTAATCCCCACGTCAAGGTCTTCGACTACCAATGAACGGACTGTGATTTCATTGAGTTTGGGTTCCACTAGTGTTTGGGTATAGTTGTTTTCAACCTATGGAGGTAGGATTCGAACTCCTTTTTGAATGTGTAGTTTATATCCTATTGGTTATATTCTCTTTCATGATAAGTGCACGAGTTTTGATAAACTTCAAGAAAAACCCAAGTTTTCAAAAAACATAGTACTTGTTTGGTGAAAATGAAAAGTGGAGTTATGTGAATTTAAAATTCTTGCGAAAAGCTATAAGTTGAATCATGTGGTGTATGCATGATACGTGAAGGTGAAGACCATGGGTAATGTTCGAGGGACCAATAGTATATTTGAAAATATATGTCGTGTATTGAGGAGTTTGCTTACCTTGCTCTTCGTTGAAAGATCAAATATTCATGCAATTGTGGGTGTTTCTTTCCCTTGGTTTAATCCCCGTAAAGGAGTCGTAGGTGGCCAGATCCTTCGATGTAACCATAAAAGGTGCAATTGTGTGAAAGTTTTATAAATTATCGGGTTTGTTTGAATGAAATTAGAGGAATGTGGTTTATAGAACAATGAGAATTGTTGTGTCATATGAGTTGGTGTTTGATGATTTAGAATTATCCATTGCACACCTAGCCTGCCTCATTTTCGTTTTAGATTCCTATTGAGCCTCCCGCACATTGTAGGAATAAAACATTTTAACGTATCGGATATGAAAATGTGATGTACATAAATGGACAAGCATGTTTTGGCATGATTATTTATGGAATCTAGGAGAACTACCGTTTGTAAATTTTACTCTTAAGGTGATTCATGTAAAATGAAAAATTGTAAATTTTTTTAGTTGAAAAGCCATAAGACCAAATCTCCTTACAATGTTGGATGAATGTGGGTGAATTATGAATCTTCAAGTTATGTTTTAGACTAATGTCTTGATTAATTCTCAAGGCTTGTCATTTATTTGAGTTAGATTTTATTTTGGGAGGTTGTTGGATATAATTCTTGTTCAAACTTTTCATTTTCAAAGATTCTGAGACTCACTATTACATAAAAACAAGTGTTTAATTATGGGCATGAGTTTCAAATTTTGGTTTAAGAAACTCCTAGGTACATAACCACTCGACTAATTGCTTGAGCTGTTGCTGAGCGGTACGTCTGTGTGGCCTCTCGATTTCTTCAATTGTGGGTCTTTAGGTCGCCTTAAACCACTCAATGTATCTGAGGACCGTTCGCACGGTCAAACCTATGTTCAAAATGTTAGTTTTATTAAAATTTTCTTTAAAAGCTTGTTCAACCCTTCCAACTCAAGCTTCTTTGATGTTACTTTTTCCTTCAAACTTGAAGCCTTAGAAGTCTTATTTTCATGGTGTAATTTTAAATTATGAGATTTCTTGATTCAAAATTGGGTGCGACCTAAAGATTATCAAGAATATTAACTATTTTATCATATTTGCAAACCTAGATTTTCCTTTTTCTTGGAGTTTCTTCTCCCACTTTGTGGATTTATAGTGCTTCAAATTTGGGGGCATGAGCGGCGTAACAATCATATACGCAATCTTGTTTTTCAAATAAGAGAATCGGGGTTCTTGTTTGGCTTCAGTCCAGTAAGATCCTGTTATTCTTTAATTCATTTAATTTAAAACATATTTTTATGATCGGATTTGTATATTATGTGTAACTCATCCATTTTTGTTGTCAATGTAAAATTTGAGGTTAATCCAATAACAATAACTAAGTGATCGAATAATATTTGTTTAACACATTTTTTTCTCAAAATAAGTTAAAACTACGGTTTTAAGAAAAAAAAATGGTAAACAAATGCTATTCGATCACTTAACTACTAGTATTGGATTAACTTAAATTTTAATATAGGTAACAAAATCAACGAGTTATACATAATAAATGAATCCAACCATAAAAATATGTTTTGAAATTCAATTTAACGACGGACCAACAGGTCAAGCCAAGCATAACCCACTTCCTCGAGTAAGATTTCTAAGACAACGTCAAGATGAAGCAGTTAGGTTCATAACACTAAATTCCATTTCAATTCCGAAAATTCAGTCAATTTGTCTTATTCATGTTGCGGTAACCAACCATAACAGTCTTTAGGTTTAAGCTTATATCTGAAACCTCTCCCAAGATCTTTGAAATGCATTGACGACCAATAATCGATATTACCGACATAACCGCATGGAAGGTCAGTATCATTTCAAAGACTTTAAAAGAGGTACCTCAAATAAGCCTAAACCTTAGTAGAGATACATGTTATTGATTCTAACATTATTGAAACCCATTCATGGAAGGTCCGTATCAATTTGTCCAGGTATGTTTCAACGTCCAAGAAGAATTGTTATTGCTGAAATAGAATCCGTCGGGCCTCACCGACCAGTAGCAATCAACGGTGTAAGTACAAGCATCCCTCTCGGGAGAGTAGAAGACGTTGAAGCTGGTGGTTATTTGTTGCCACCAGAAGCGGGCGAAGAAGAGCGTGCTTGAAAGAAAGTTCTCGTTGAAATGCCAGCTGAACGTTTGCCCGGTGGCGAGGGTATGGTTCCCAAGGTCGTTGTCTTTCGACTGCACTCGAACGATCAGCGGCGAAGGATCGCTGATGGCGTTGGTGATGTGAACGGTGTAGGGTCTCGTTTGAATGCCATCGAGTCTCACCGAGTAAGTTGTTGTGCAACAACTCATAATGAGAAAAGCAATGGCTACAAGCGATGAGAACCCAAAGTTCTTCATTGGTCTTGTAACTTTTAGCTAATTGGCTTTTCAACAGAGATTCAAACGTGCTTATAATGGATTTTCAGCTTTGATTTGTCTTCTTCAAGCTCCTCATGCTCTCTCACCCTTTAAATAACTCGGAATCGGGGAGGGTGCTCTTCAATTTCTTTCTCCCTTTGTCTTTATTGATATGGAAGTATATTGATTAGAATGCATATAGATAATATGTTCAGTGGATATAGATCATCTGTTTAATTTCTTACTCTCTTCGTCTATCTATGTAAGGAAGTAGATTTATAATTGTAATATGTTCAATGGATATAGATAATCTAAGGGCTTGTAAGGTATTTGGAATGAGATTCAATGGGGATAATATGGATAAACAATAACTTTTAGTCCCACATTTTTTTTAAAAAAAAAATCCAAAGAGGTTATGAAATAAATTATGTGTACAATGAGATATTTGATTTATGTTTGGTTATACTCGGATAAAAAATAAGATAAAAATTATACAGTTATTTTTTATCGTCTTTTGTACCATATATGCACCGTGCTGTCACCCTATATGAATCGATTTCAAACAAATTTTTATGATTAGATTCGTCCATTGCGTAAAAATTGTCGAGTTGTTAATAATAATAAACTCGATACGTTCTACGTAATGTTCGAATTCTATCATAAAAGTATATTTTAAAATCGAATCACATAAAGTGCACAGCACGGTGCTATCCTAGTTCCATAAATCTGTATGTATTTGAATTACACAAAATGATCATGTGATCATGAAAATCATTTGCCTTCTTGGCTGCTTCAATTTCCTTCTCTCCTCGTGTGTGTGTGTATATATATATATATAGAAGTAGATTTATAATTGTAATCTTGTCAATGGATATAGATTACCTAGGGGACAGTTGGGTATTTGGGATGAGATTTAATAGGATAGTACGAATAAACAATAACTTTTAGTCCCAATTTTTTTTTTAAAAAAAAAAAATAGAAAGTGGTGATGAAATGAATTGTGTACAATGAAAAATTTGATTCATGTTTCATTATACTCGGATAAAAAATGAGATAAAAGTTATAGTTATTCGTTACCGTGATGTGCACCCTATATGAATCGAGTTCAAACATATTTTTATGAATGGATTTGTCTATTACGTAAAACTTGTCGAGTTTGTTATTTGTATAAAAATCTTGATTAATCTGGTACCGATAACTAAATGATCGAATAATATTGTTTTATAAATAAATGAATAAAACTTATAATTTTGAAAAAATAGTAGTTAAACAAATATTATTCAATCACTTAGCCATCGGTATCAGAGTAATCTAAATATTTATAAGGATAATAAACTTGATAAATACGTAAGGAACGAATTCAATCATAAATTATATTTCTAAATCGAATCATATTGAATGCGCAGCACGGTGCTATGCACAACATCCTTCTCAGTCACAAAAATCTATATGTATTTATAGATACAGCGAGGAAGGCCAGAAGAAGCAGCGGCAACCGCTATTTGTCGTCGTCATCGGCAACAACCTTCGCAGCGGCGAGTGCGAGGTTGATCGGAGGTTGTCAGCGAAGAGATCCGGTGAAGCCAGCGATGAAGAAGATTGCCAAAGTGATCTGGTGCAATCCAACAGCGGCGGACTCGTCTGTGACGTCACCGGGGAAGAAGGCTCAGCTTGTTTTTTTTTTTTAATTGGAGCAGTAGTGGAAATTCGACTCAGCAGCGGATAAATTGATTCGTCAATCGCAGCGGATTTTTAGAAGAAAATCACGGAAGAAATCCTCAACAGAAATCACATGCACAGTGATTGGAACTGTAATTCAATTGTAATTCTTGGATAATTAGTCGGAGTGGTCAAGCTCACGGAATATTTATTATTTTTGTTATATTTGTTTATATATAACAGAAAATTTAAGAGGAAAGGTATCCTAATGTTTTTGAGCACTGCGGATTTATCGTACGGTCAGAATTTTTAGATTCTGAACAGTTTGATTGGATTGGACAGATCAGAGTAGAATGAGATTGATCGAGTGTGATCAAAGACAATCAGTAGTGATGAGATACAATCTGAAACGATTTTGGGTTTAATTAAGTTGCAGTGAAGATGTCGAACGTCAAGTACGAGGTTGATAAGTTTATTGGGAAGAATAACTTCTCCCTGTGGCATAGGCAGATGAAGGATTTATTGATCCAACAAGGCACATCCAAGGCGTTACTCGGTAAGACAAAGAAGCCAGAGAAGATGACCAAAGACGATTAGGATGAGATTAATGTCAGGGTCGCTAGCTCAATTTGGTTGAATCTGGGAGACGAGGTTATTCATAACGTGATGAATGTAGAGATGGCACACGAGATCTGGTAAAAGCTGGAGGACCTCTACATGAAGAAAAATCAGGCAAACAAGTTGTACGTGAAGAAGAAGCTATATGGACTACAGATGAAGGAAGGTTCAGACCTCTTAGAACACCTAAATGTTTATAATATGTTCATATCACAATTATCCAGGTCTGGAGTAAAGGTTGAAGATGAGGATAAGGCGATCCTCCTCCTAGCATCGCTTCCAAAGTCCTATGATCATCTAGTGAGAATGCTGATGTACGGGAAGGACACTCTAGAGCTTGAAGAGTTCACTGGTGCTCTCTTATCACATGAGAAGATGAAGAGGGATAGTTAATCTGATACAGAAGGCGTACTTGTGGCTAAGTCTGAGCCAAAGAACGGAAGGAGCAGATCAAGTGAACGGGGTTCCAACAATGACAGATCATGGTCCAAGTCACGTGCAAGAAAGGATTTTGAGTGCTTCTATTGTCACAAGATTGGTCATTATAAGAGCTGGTGTCAATAATTGAAGCAGGATTTGAAGGAAAAGAAGAAAGGCAAAGCTCTTGCAGAAACTGTCAGTTTTGTTGATAAGTCATCAGACGGTGAGGGAAAAGAAGTGTTACTTACAGTTTCCTCATATCATAATGTTCTGTCATAGTCATGGATCCAAGATTCGGGATGCTCCTATCACATGCGTTCATCAAGAGAGTGTTTTGATTCATACAAGTCATACAACAAGGGTACAGTTTTGATGAGAAATGGCACGACATGTCAGGTTATTGAAACATGTATAGTCAAATTTAGGATGCTTGATGGAGTTGTAAGAACTTTGGAGAATATCAGGCATGTTCCAGCATTGAAGAAAAATCTGATTTCTTTGGGGACATTGGACTATCTGGGTTACGGGTTCACAGCAAATGATGGAGTAATGAAGGTTAGCAGTGGTGCTACAGTGATCATGAAAGGACAGAAATTGGGATGTCTCTACAGATTGGTAGGGGGCACAGTGGTAGGGGGAGTTACCTCTATCACACAGATAGAATCCACCAGGGATGACACGGGACACATGCATTTGGAGCTTAGTCAGGTTGACAAGCAGAGTATGTTAGAAAGTCGGAAGAAAAGTGCAACAATCAAGATGGAGTTCGGTCAAACCAGTTCATTTAAAAAATCGAGTGATAGTGGTTCATGT
>JAULLE010508889.1:0-10121 GCA_035668155.1 Sarracenia purpurea
CCCCTTGCAAATATGTAAATAGTTTTCTTTTTTCTTTATGTCATAGTTAATTCACCCAAAAAAATATCTAGTCATCCTTCCTAGTTCCATATTTTCAAAAATTCCTTGCAAAGAACTCCCGGTAGAACCAGAGCTTGACTTCAATTCCTCATTATGTCTTCAATTTCTCATTAAGTCTTCAAACTCTACCCGATACTCTCGTAATATTAAACCTCGGGTTTTAACCAACAAACAAAGATCATGGGTTCCCGAATTAAGATCAAAATTTTAATTCTTACTAAATTTTAACCGATTTACTGATTTTCTCAAAAACTAGAAATCGAGTTTTAAATTAAAATCGAAATTATAACAAATCATGATATTACAAAAATCGTGATTAAAACCCAATTACTTCTCGGGTTTTAACCAAGATTAAAAGCCTTCAAAAACCAAGATCTTTTACCAAAAATCATGATCAAAAGCTTGAATAAGCTCGGTTAATATATGAGGTTAAAAGCCAGTGAAAGTCGAGATCTAATATAACCAAAACCATGCAAAACCCTGATCAAAACCTTGAAATAAGCTCGGTTGAGTTGAGATCTTTTCTTTCTTTCTTCGCTTTTTTATGTTTTTAAAAAAATCCATTTGTACTTCTTGATGAACCTATATCGGTTTTGTACTGATTTATTTGAAAGCAAATCTACTAAGAGGCGTGACATTATCTAAATCATACATCTCAAAGGTCTCACAACTCACAATCACAAGAATTGCAACTAATTTTGTTATGGATACTCTTAAATTCCATATCAACAATGCAATCGTACATCAAATTAAACAACTAAACAAAAATAGCTTAAATTGAATCTCAAAATAGAGCAAATTTTTTTAAAATAGCTCCGACAAGACGGCTAATCTCAAATCATCTATTTAAACATGAATCTATATTTGTCAATCTCTTAATTCAATCTAAAATCAATACTATTGTTCAAAATTACTCATCTCAAATCATCAATATAAAAATAGCTCAAATCCTTCAATCTCAAAATAGTACTTCAAAACAACTCAAAGTCTTTAACCTCAAAACAGATCTAATAAGTTCCATCACCTTGGTCGATCAACAAATACTTTTTTGTAGTGATTCAATCTACCTATACAAGCCTGGCCATGTACTGTATTCAATAATTATAAAGTAAACAATAGTGTTGTTCATGAGTGTCTCGAATGAGAAAAGAAAGTCATAGTAGAATTAACAATGAAATACGTTTTCATGTTCCAAATGAATACTTTTTTTCTTTTAGAATATTCTCAAAGGTGAATTTATTCCCTTTATAAAACACTAGTGAAACGGCCACGTGCAAAGTACGCGAAAAAAACTTTGCCCATGTATTATGCTAAATATTTGTCCTTCAAATACATTGATAATTGTTTTTTTTTTGGGTAAGGTAAGTATGATATAAAAAAAGAAAAAAATAATTACAAGTTTACAAGGGGCATTCCACAGACTTTACAACCCATAAGAAAACCCTCACCACTTCATACCCAAAAGAGAGCAAAAAATAACAAAACAAACACACCTAAACACACTACACAATTGACTAGTCAAGGAGCCAAAATCCAAGTAGCTAAGTCAACCCATGCACACTAATAAGCAAAAGTAATCAAAATAAGCAGAACAATCCCGCTGGAGAGCTCCAAAACAGATAGTAAACAACCCGAGACAGAGAGAAACTGCAAGAGGAAGATGGGCCCCTAACAAACCAGACGGTAGCCAACACAGATCAGCCCCGGTGGCTCTGGCTCAAGAAAGAACCAGAGAAACCAGCAAGAGCCCTCTAGTCCATCCCCAAGAGAGGCTCTTCCATCGGATCTAAGCTAAGCTGACCGTTTGCAATCCTCAGAGTCGAAGATACCACCGGAAGGCGTCACAAGATATCTTTGCAATCTCACGTAAATCAAAACTCCTCATAGCCTAAAAGATCCTTAACATCACCATGAACGGCACCCGAAAACCCACAAGTAAGGAGCCAAAGAAAAAATTTCTCTCGCAAGGGAACCGACGCTCGGAAAACCATCAAGCGCATCTTCACTCCATAACAAGTGAGAAAACGAAAATCCCTCAGACAAGTAAGAATCCAAAAGAGCTATTGAGGATCACCACTGCAAATTAGTCAAAATAGTCAATATAAAATAGTCCAAAGGCCCACAAACTAATGCCCAATGTTCCACTGATAGTCCAAAATTTATGCCTAATATTCGGTGAAACACAGCTGGAGACCCGCCCAAAATTCCACAATTTAATGCCCAATATTCCACCGGAGGCACGCCCATAGTTAGCATCCTTATAATCCATGGGCCCGTTGTGGGCCATGAGATATTTCCAATCGAGTGATACAACAAGACCAAACATTTTCAACTAATAATCCCAAATTCCAACCTCTTGCCAAACAAACACGCTGGAGCGGGTCAAATAATTCAAGTATTCTTTTTAAAAAAACAGCCAATCCGTGGATCCCAAAACAAACTAAGTCAATAGATAAATTACATGGGCCCACCAGAGAAAGCCAACACCGCTGCCAGCTGGATCCCACTCAGCGAATGGGCGGCAAAAGACCCGCCAAAAGAAATGAAGCTGATAAAATTCCCCACTCGCCTAAGGGTGCGTGACCCCTAATCACCGTCCTCCCACTGTAGCATATTCCAGACTCGCGAGGCCCCAACACCAAACTGAAACAGAGCCTGCTAGAAAATCAAAACACAACCCAAACAGGCAGATCCATACTCGAAAACATATCTCGGAACTAATCTTCAGGTATACAAAACCCCAAATGATCTCCGTCTTCTTTGAAACAACAAACAAACTCTTCCGACTGGAAGGAGATGCCTGAAAACTAATCCTACTAGATAGACAGAGACCCCGCAATCCGTGTACTAACTTTGGTTCCAAAGACAAAGGGAACTAGAGAACATCTTTGAAACAAATCGAGACGCATATACCAGAGTCATACCTCGCACCATCATCCAAAACAGAAAAGAGAACCCAACCACAAATAGATACTTAGATAAAAAGATGCAACGAAGAAAAGCAATCTTATACAGAAACTCATTGATACGCAAAAATGAAACAATCCGAATCGACAAAATAAGCAGTACTAGCTTTGATATGGCTAGAGAACAATCGCTCGCGGACGGGAAGCTAACCTGCTCCTGCTTGCATCAAAACTCCATAACCAGATCTCCAAGGGACGCTCCGGAAGTTAGGCACTTTCAGAGGATGGACTCTGAAAAAAACGATGAATACCGAACAACATCCAATCTGACCTTCATTGATGAGGCCCATCTCTTTGCACCAAAGTTAGAAAACTAAAGATCCAAAAAAATCAGCACTTCATGCACTACTCCAAAGATACAAAGGCTCGGTTGCTTGCAACTATAATCCAAATCCAGAAACCTAAACAAAATACAAACTCCTCCAGTGCCTTAGATACTTCCCCACCATAGCCATGGGCGTGATCCGAGACGAAAGATCACCATAGTCGCCTTGGGGAGAGCTTTCTAGAGAGAGAAGCTCTCCTCCCGTTGTTTATGCACCTTGGCCGGGTATGCTTGGTGCGACAATATTATTTATTTTTGGTGTGTGTATATGGGAAATTGTTTTAAACAATTGTATATACACTAATATATTTTTAGTATATTTATTTATGCTAAAAATATATAATAAAATAAATAAATTGGTCCCACATGAGTGGCCGGCCCTAGGTGGGTTTTAAGAGATATATTCTTTGCTTAATTTAAGGAAGGAGATAAGTCTTATCTTCCTAATTAGGCAAAGGTGATATATACATCTTATATTTAGAGAATTAGAGGATCTTGTATCTAATTATAATTCTCTAGAAACCCTAATAAGGATTTATTTGAGATATATATATTTTGTATATATATTCTAATTAATTAATGGAGATTGATTTTAATTAATTTCTCTAATTAATTAGAAGGCAATATATACATATATGATTGAAAATAAGCCCTAAGGTCTTAACAAGAAACCCTAGCCGCCGCCCTTTCATCCTCTCTCTCCCTTGTTCTTGCTTCTTGCTTCGAGGTTCGGGATTGAGGAACGTGTGTTGAAGCTAACAAAGAATCGCCTCGGATCGGTGCCCATTCGCCGGGGACGATACGTGCTGGGGAATACGTGAGAAGACTTCGAGGTGGTCTCACCTACGGATTCAGGGAATCTAGAGATTTTTCGACAAATCTCATATCGGTATATTTCTATTCATTAGATAGGAACTGTTTTTATTTTCGTGAAAAACGTGCACTGCTCGAGATTTTTAAACGTTACGCTTCCGACTCCAACACTTACATGGTCTGAAACCAACGGCACATCATCTTATCGCATAATCCATAACTTTCACACATCTATCACAATCAATAACTATCTAAGCAAATAACAACTTGTACAATGTGTATCGAAGTCTAAGCTAAGTCACATTGCTGGACTTTGATCAAACTTTTGTAAAGCAAGGAAGGACTCACGTTCTATCAAAGTAAGAACAAGCTAATTATTATCAAACGATCCGAGTTTCCAAGATAAACAAGGATACAAACAATAAATACAATAATCTATCTCTCTACAGCACAATTCTAATTCTCGGCTCAACACGCGTCTAGACTAATATCAAACACCTACACAAATCATAACAAAGCGATGCGTAAAGGATTAACTCCCCACAAGGTATACGCAAGGAAAGGAATAACGAAAATAAATGTTGGAACACCCAACCTAGCCAACAAGAACCGTTTTAACGACATACGTTTAGAAACCTCGACAAATAAAGCCACAAACCAACTCACAATATCAAACGCAAAGTCTAAGTCGAAATGCAGCTCCACCAAAGACTTACGATAAACGATCTCACCCAACAAAGGCGAATAAAGCTCCAAACAAGGACTCCTAAACTATAATGAACCACAAGCCTAGGAAAGCCTCCGCAAACTTAACCACAACTGCATCCAAACCATGTCTACCTCACAACTATAAAAAACAAGACACCTCGAAGCCTCAACAAACATAACCACGACAACCATAATCGCGCCCAAGCCACGGCTACCTCACCTCCATACAAGGTAAAACTCTTAATCCAACCTCACCATCCAACAAAGAAACGGCAACAATAACTCGCTAACAAAGACAATATTAAACCATTTAACTAAAGTATTTGATCAATAACCAAAATATAAAATACAACGCAAGGTGTAAACAAATTATAAAGCTCCAAACAAAGACTTTCAAGCTTGTCAAAACCCTAAAAATCACACACAGGCCCAACTAGCCCAAAAGCCGCGACGCGTGGAAATCGCCCAAAATACATACTTAACGTTTACCAATCCTCATGTTTAAATCCAAATCAATGTAGTTTTTTTTTAATTTGAAATTCTACAACCACATTAGGTAGCCACAATGTAATTTATAAGGGAAAACCAAATATGCTCCAAAGATCAATTTTCCCAAACAAAGACACTAAGCCCTTGGAAATCTATTTTTAAAACTACTAACAAAGTAACACTTTAGCTATGAAGCAATTATCATTAACGAATCAATTCATGCTCTAATATCTCATATCAACATATATGTATAAAATTCAGTAAACCCAACATGTGACTATCTAATAAGGTCATAAACAATTTAATAAAATCTCAAATACTCCATGAATGACAATTTGTACATGAAACTCATATAGATAAACAGATCAAACTTCCGTAAATTACAACACATGGCAATCTCGTTACCAAGCTAAGAAAAGATGAAACATTTTAGAAAAAAAGTTTTTATACCCGAAAAAGAAAGTTATTAGCGATTTGTCCGTTGTACACGTTTTGAGAATATGATATACAATTTTTTTTTCAAAAAATACAATCAAGACCAAAATTCGATATAGATTATTGAAAACTAACTTGTTTTTCGTTTCGCAAATTTTAAGCCCAAAAAAGGCACAAGTTTCTATAATCTCGCAAATAGGTATTTCAAGCAAACTAAGCCAAATCTCAAAATTTGTAAGATACAAAGTTTTTAATTATATACATAAGCAAATAAAAGCAAACAGATCCAACGAAACTCGAGGCTCAGGTTCGAAAATGTAATATAAGCCTCAAAACCTTTCCTTTTCATATCTAAACATGAAAAACTTGAAATTAACCTTACATATAGCAAGAAAAGTTCATAAGTATGTCGATTCCTACCTCAAGAGATGATCCAAGGAAGAAAAAGCCAAAAAGGAACCCCCTGAACTCAAAGAAAATGAAATCCGCTCCAGTGGAAACGTAGCCCTCAATCTCCCGATCCTCCATTCGGTGTCATAAATCACATCCGAGCCTCCAAGAGTCCAAAATCACAAGCCCTGGGCGTTGGTTCGAAGTCTATTGAGAAGGGGGAGCAAAAAGGGTTTGAGAAAAATGAAAAATAAGAAGATCCGGATCTGTTTTAAATGCCTACGTCGTAGTTACCGCTCGAGCGCTCATTACTAGTGCTCAAGCGCTAAACCCTCAGTAGTAGAAATTTAAAACTTTAAATGTGTAACAACCACACCTAAACCAACAATTAATCTAATACAGGAATATCCGAAAACCGGGTACCAGATCTCATGCCGAATATTTGTTCCTTTAAAACACAATTTAAGAAAATATAAGAATATTTTTCTTATTAAGAAGTTTTAGGAAAATGTTGAAAAATATTCTAACTCTTAAAATTTTTAGAAATCTTGGCAGAGTTTCCCCTATTTTTGGACTTTTCCGAAAACAGGCAATGGCCAAATCTTCACCTGTAAACAATACCTGGACATCAACAATCAATATAAGCCCTTCAAGGGCATCAGCAACCACACTCTTAAGCTATTCTATACCATATCAAGCCGTTATACGGCACAACTCTAGTACTAAACAACAAACTATCACAAAATATCAATAAATCAAGGGTGGCCCGTAGGCTCTTGCAACCCGAAAGCAAATGAAAACAAAACAAAGCCAACTAAACCAAATCTCAATAAATCAGAGGTGGCCTGTAGGCTCTTGCAACCCCAACAAAGAAAATAAAACAAAAACTATCTAAACTGAAACGGAAATTTAAAACTACCTATCAGCATCTCACATGCATACAGGAAATGATAAAGGCCTTATGGCCATACTGTAATCCAACAATTGAAATTAAACTAAAACTGAATATACATTTATCCGAAATAACTGAATAACCGAGAGGAATAAACAATATAATATCCCAGAGCTCCTGCTAGTCTCATCCTTGCTCCTAGCACCCAGAATCTCTCCTTTTGCTAAACTTGAAAAATGTTAGGGTGGTTGAGCCACGGATGTAGGATAATAGACGTAATAAACCATGAAACGATATGAAAGGTTGATTATGCAGCATTTTAAGTAAAATATTTTTAAAGTAAATCCATGTTCCTTTTGTAGTTCAAAACCGTGTCTGCATAATCGTATTGTTCTGTAAAAGTCTCATTTATCATGAAAGCTTTGGATAGAAAAGTATTAATTCAAAATCGGGTTTTTAACACTTAGTATGGCTTACATTCCACGATAACGATTATCTATATTTCATGCTACGGGTATACCTCGTAAGGTTGAAAGTAATTTAATCCTACATGTGAAAAAATAATCACCGTGCCTCAAATGTGTCGCATGAAACATAAACAATCATACTATTCATCGTGTCATACACACATTTCCCAATTATCATACTTTGCACAATATCTAAATTTCATATTACCAAAATATCAACAATCACTTTTTTTCACTCCTCGACATACGCACAACATTTATACGTTTATGTACAAGAGTTCACAACAATTACCTTTATTAATGTAGAAGTCTAACTAGTTTACATGAAAATGAATTAAAATAATGAAGATTTGTACCTTGGGAGAATGAGCTATAATTTTTCATTGTCAGTTCCTTCTTATTGTCTTCTAGAAAAGGGGGTTTCATTTCTTACTAGTGTTGTTCTCTGTTAAGATCCCATTGGTTTTCTTTTGCTTGCATTTCTTTCTTCTTTCTAAGTTCAAAAATACTTGATGTTTCTTATAATACTTTGAAATCCAAAGCAAAATCTACATTTACTTGGGGGAACTAGAACAGTTTCAAGTTGAGCTGTATAAATTACCCTTCACACAGAAGATCTGGTACAAGATATTTGACATCTTAATCTTCAGATACATTTAAACAAATCTTTTATAATAACGACTATGAACGTTCTTTCTCATGGATACCCACATGAAAGGACTTTAACTACACTGAAATACATCACTATGTGTCAGTTTCCAGAATAGATGGTGCCCCACCTAAACGAATGTCTGTCAGTCTTTCTTTATATTTTATTTTAATAAGGTAAATTTTATAGATCACATGACGGTAATACCATCTGTATTCAAGAGAGAAAACAAAGACTCCCAACCAAAGTGGGCTATCTCTACCTCAACAAAAGGACATGGAAAGCTAAACCCACTCAGATAAAATTACAAGGCCCAACTCAAAAGACCTCTGCTCTAATATTCCAACAACTTCTTTCTCTCCGAAAAAGGCCTCCATATCATTTATCCATTATTAAGTTACAACACTAAGCTAACATACATAATCTCTATATCTACCCTCCATATCTCAACACTTACACCAAATTCAATTTTCCTATTTCGACCTTAATGGGATTTACAGGTTCAAGCTACAGTCAATGAAATTTAATAAATTTTCAATTACTTACGCATAAGAATTCGTGATCTTACGTTCATACAAAGCTAGTAGTGAGAATCCATTTCAATGTAGAACTAATTGGGGTCTTAAAGAACCCCAATTCCGATCAACTAGTCATGGAATTTTCAGATTAAAATTGATAAGCATTACGCATCCAGATTGTATACTGAATCACGTCAAAATTTAACACACTATCAAAAATGGTATTTTAGAAATTCAACATTGGTCCTAACGCATTCCAGAACTCGAACAGGGTATCATTAATCATAAAAAATTATCTAAATTTCAATCACGTAATCAAGAATTTAAATAAGGTAGTTATTCTCTTACCTGAAACATTCTCAACTTGTTGCTCACTTGTTCTAAATCGAAACCCTAGTTGTTTAAAACCAAAGTCGATTACGTAAACACCATTGTAGCCAACTTGGGGAGATATCACAGACTAAATTTCCAGATTTAAATACCCCAAATTGCCCAACCAAAAACAAAATCAAAACAGGGGTCACGTTCGGATTCGACAATCACAGGCTACGGTTCATCATAAATCATTGAAAAATATACAATCCATATCAGTGAATAGGTTTAAAAGGTCTAGAATCCTACCTCAATCCGAAGAAAAGCAAGAAATCGAACCAGAATCGGACTGTCAAGGTGGCGCTGGGTTCGGCTGTGCGCGGCCTCGGTGCTTCCAGCGTTCTCCTCCTTGTTCTCTCCTCTCCGTCGCCGGTAGCTAGAGCCACGCTGGAAGTGGCGCGGTGGTGGCGCTGTAAAGTGGTGTCGGCGGCAAGGGTGTCGCCTCTTCCTTCCTCTTCCCTCTCCCGTTCGACCTCTCTAGGGTTTTTCCCCTTTCTCTGTCGCGCATCTCTCTCTTCGTCATTCTCCCCCATCGGCGATGTCGGTAACCGGAGATGGCACCGGCGTCGTCCCTTTCTTTTTCCCCTTTCTTCTCTTTCATTTCTCCCCTCTCCGAACCACGACTCCCGCCCCTGTTTTCTCTTTATTTCCGAAGCTTCTGGGCTTCTCCAGAACACAACTTCGGTTGTGTTTGTTTTGTTTTCATCACTTTTTTTGATATCTAGAATCTTCCACCCCATAACCAAAATTATTAATTTTTACCCCGTGAAAATTTGATAAATACAAATAAAAAGATTTTTATCCGAAAACTATATTGACTTATTGAGAAAATTCTTGGGGCGAAAAATAGGTTATCCGAAAACCTTTTTATTTAAAATTAAATTATTAGATAAAATAGGTCTGGTTATTACAATCTCCCTCACTTAGAAGATTTCGTCCTCGAAATCTTAGTGTCTCAAAATCACTGCGTCTCCCCCACTTAGGAGCACACATCACTCAACGGATAACCTCACTAATACGCAATAGATGCACACATT
>JAULLE010508999.1:0-10115 GCA_035668155.1 Sarracenia purpurea
AAACAGGGGAGACTCTGCCGAAATTTCTAAAAATTTCAAGAGTTAGAATATTTTCTAACATTTTTATAAATTTTCTTAAAATGGGAAAAGTGTTCTAATTCTCTAAAATCAATGTTTTACAGGGATAAGCATTAGGCTTGAGACCCGGTTATCGGATGTTTTTATTAGATTATTATTTGGTTTAGGTCAGGATGTTACACCAAATGCCATTGAGATCACTACTGTTATGTTAGGAGGTCTGATTCTTCTTATCTGATGCTTCTTCTATTGTAGACGATATGCTGGTTTCTCGATCCAGCATTAAAGTGATTGATAATCATAATACATATATGTCCTAGGAGTTTTCTATGAATGATTTGGGTGAGGCCAAACGGATCCTCAATATGAGGATCGGTAGAGATAGAAATGAGCGCAAGCTAAGGTTGTCACAAGCCGAGTATGTTGAAAAGGTACTATAACATTTCAACATGAAGGGTGCTAAGCCTGTTTGCATGCCTTTGGGAGCTCACTTCAGACTCTCAAAGGAACAAATAGCTATCACTGATGAGGAATGGAACTACATGGCAAAGGTTCTTTATGCATCAATATGGGAAGTTTGATGTATGTCATAACCTACATTAGGCTGGACATCGCCTATGCAGTAGGAGTTGTGAGCGGGTTCATGTCAAATACGAGTAAGGAGCACTATGAGGTTGTTACGTGGATTATATGGTATTTTAGGGGCACCACGGATTATGCTTTGTGCTACGGAGGCTCAGGGATTTAGCTGGGAGGGTTTATTGATTCTGACTTGGCTAGAGACATTGATAGTAGCAAGAGTACAATAGGGTATATCTTTACCCTGGGTAGCGTAGCGATTAGTTACAGAACATTGCTACAATCTCGACCACAGAGACAAAATATGTTACGACCATTAAAGCAAGTAATGAGTTGATTTGGTTGAAGGGGTTCAAGAAGGAACATGCCAGTGACAAGTTTCAGTTGTATAGCGATAGTCAAAGTGTTATACATTTAATAAAGAACTTGACATTTCATTGGAGGACCAAGCACATTAATATTAAGCATCCCTTTATTTGGTCTCAATTGGAAGAAAAGCAGTTTGATCTAGAGAAGGTTCACACGAAGAAGAATCCTACGGATAAGTTCACGAAAGTGGTGATGGTTGAAGTGGATTTCAATTCAAGTGGAAGATTGCTGGAGGTGAAGTAGAAATCAGTCTATGTGAGAGAGAAATTGATTGATGTGAAAGAACGATCGATTAGTGGTTGCACCTGCACAAGATACCGCAAGGTTCTTTTGATCTATCGATCGGTTGGTGCGAAAAATAGTTTTTTTTTTAATAATGTATAACTTTGCGCTGTCAAGTGTGGAAGCATTCTTTTATGCATCTTTTCTCTCATCTAAACTCTAAGAACACTTATAACTCATTCTATATTGAATATAGTGGATTTGTGAGCCCATGGACGTAGACACTCATTATCGAACCACATAAATCATGATCGTGTCTTCCTTAGTGTTTTCTTTGATTCTTATTCTGTAGTTTCCTCATCACTTTCGTTTGTGATTTGTTCGTTTATATTTATTCACAATCCTTCAGTAGGAATTAGAGTTGTGTCACCGATTGTTGTTACTCATCCGAACATTTTTAAATTAATAGTATTAGGATTTTTTTTAAAGAATAATTAGTGTAGTATTTCTTTATATCAAATGGTGATTAATTTATAATTGGATAACCTCCTAAGTATAAATAAAAAATATTTGATATTGAGATATTTGAATGAGATTAAATTTACAAATATACAAAAATATTATTATATTTGACCTACCAAAAATCTATTTGTCTCGTCTCACCCATTTTTCAAAATTCTAACCATGTCTCTATAATACGTTGTTTGGTTTGGAGATAATTTAGTGGAATTAAGTTAAATAATGTACAAAAATTTCCTTGCATTTTACACAACAATCGGGAAAAAAAATCAATAATCTTAGAAAACCAAGAATTATACCGGTTCAAGTGTGTGCGATGAGCGTGAGATAGTGCGTGCGGAAATGGGGGATCGCCCTTAAGGCGCTTCCTCAAACATTAGGACTATAAAGTACATCCACCAATCTTGGTTTGGTGGCTCAATCAAGAACAAACATGTTCGGGATGCGACAGAATTCTCAAGTAATAGCTATCATGTTCTCTCTCAACTGGAGAATGAATGTGTCGACGGTCACCCGGTGGCAGCTATTATATCAGTGAGCTCTCGGAATCCGATTGATATGTTCTCTCCATTCACAGAGGAGGAGGACAAGCGATTTGAGAAGAAAGTGTTAAAGGCACTCAATAAAGCAAAGGAGGGATGTAGCCCTTTGAGCGAGAAGGAACTCAGAAGGATCATTGATTGGCTAGCGTTCTACATAGGTATCAGTTCGGAAGAAGTGAAGACCTTAGTTCAAGGCCCGTCAGTGGAGGAGATAAACTTGGGAAAAAATAAGCGACAACAGGATGTTCTCAGAATGGTATGTGTTGAGGAAGGGATTAACGTTGTTGATACTAGCTAAAACATAACAGAGGAGGAGGAGATTACCCTGTCGCCCCATCTGGTTTGCCCATCTGAAATTATGATTGAATCGGAAAATGTTCAAAATGATGAGGTAAAAGCTTCCGATCGCGAGGAATCAGGGGAAGAAGAATCCAAGGGTGAAGATGAAGGTTCTGAAATAGAGGTCGATTCTAGCGAAAATGATAATCGCACCCCCACCGACAACCGGGTTTGCTCGGGTGATGTAGGTCCATATATGAGCTGTCCTTTTCCTAGTGAACCTTGTGCTAAGGCTGAAGTGTTGAACGAGGATGAAATGGAGAAAAAAGGTGTTCATCCAGAAGCCTTAGAGAGTAAGGAAGTCCATGGACACTAGGTGTTTGAGACTATTCCTGACCCACTCCTACAGGCCAATGAAGCTTTAGGTGATAAGGGAGCTGAACTATATGTTAAGGAAGCTATACCTACTCAGGTGAAAACTATGGCTGCTCTGAATAGCAGCACAAAGTCATGGGCTGAAGTAATTACCAGTGGGAAAACCTATGAACTGACCCTTAGGGCTCCCACTGCTCGGTAGCCAACCTGGACTCCTCGACTCACCTCTCGCAGCTAGTCATGTATCTACCTTGAGTATATTAAGTTGGATTCCTCTTGTAATTTTATTAAAATTGATAGTCATATGGTGGATGGGGAATCTTGGGAATTGTGCTTAGTTGGATTTTTTTGGAGGTTGATTTGGCCTTTTCGCTTGTTCGGGCCACCGCTAGAACCTTGTGGGGTAATGCGGGTTTGGTTGATGTGTTTTGGAACAATGGTATTTATTTTCTCAAATTCTTTTGTCGTGAGGCTATGAAAAATGTTTTGGAGAATGGTCCATGGAATTTCTCAGGCCACTTGATAGTCCTGAGAAGATGAAAAAAATGGCTTAGGCTCTCCAAGGAAGCTATTGATAATATTCCAATATGGGTGAAACTTCATGATCTCCCGTTAAAGTTCGGGAATTCCGCTTGTCTCAGTAGAATTGCTAGCGCAGTGGGTGTTCCTCTGTATGTTGACAGGGCCACAGATTTGAAACAAAGAATATTCCAAGCTCGGGTTTGTATTGAGGTTGATTTTTCTAAAGATCTGAAAAATTTGATTAAGGTTATGTATGATGGTGAAGAAGTGGTTGTTAGAGTTGAATACCAAGGTCTCCCATCCCATTGTTTTTCTTGCAATTCCTTTGGCCATGAAGATTGCGTACCAGGAATTCTCCTAGCTTCCAGGGGATTGGAGTTCAAGGAGAACAAGGTACTCGGTCCGATAGTGACATAGGTAGTTCTGAGACTAAGTAATGGACGAGAGCTGGAAAAATAAGAAATAACCATGGTAAAAAGAGTATCAAGCAAGATAACAGTCAGGATAAAAATGGTAAACAAGTGGCAATCCCTCTAAAACATGAGAAGCGTAGGGGAGTGGTTAAGTCCATGGCCACGAAGGCTTTCGTTCTGCCCGCCGCTTAGCATCGCAAGGCTGCTGACGTCCACTCTGTTGGCTCGGCAAAGTCCAATTCCCAGCTTGGTAGGTCAGTGAGCAGCCTTGGTGATCAAGTAGGCTACTTGGCTCCCCTTCTCAGCCCTACTGCCAAAGCCTCGCTGCTCATCCATACGGTTGAAGGCTTGGGCAAGCCGGGGGCTTGTTTGAATTGAGTTCTTTGTGGTTTCTCTCTTTGATCAGTTTCTAGCTATTTTGACTAGTGGTTTGATTATGTGTGTGCTCTGGTTTGTGATAGGATTTTGGATTAAGCCGCCTGTTAGGCTTTGCTTTTGAGATTATGGTTGTTTGTAAGGTATGGGGAATTCCTCTTGCAATCTTGTAATTTTTTTTCTTTTTATGATACAATTAATTATCCCAAAAAAAATTTTACCCAACAAAAAATGATTTACTCTATGGGTTGTGGTATACAAATCACTTGAATGGTAAATAACAATTTAATGGTAAAAAAAAATTTATTATTATATTTTTCTGTAATATACATACATTATTTACTTATTATTTATGATCCAATGGACGACGATTAGCATTTTTCTTACACTTATTAAAATATAAATAGACTCTATGTAATAGGTCAACTTCAGATAATTTATTATTTAATTAGTAAATATCACACAATTCCGTTAACTAAACTAAAAACCACCCATGAAACCAGAATTCTAAGATGCGCCATTTTCTTTCATATGAAAAAGATTGAAAATCCATGAATTTTACTTCCGATTCCAAACATTACTTTTAAACCTCAAAACCAAAAGAAAAAAATATTTAATGAAGCCTAAAAAGGCCATCTAAAGCCCCCAAAATCAAACCAAAATCACAAAGCTTCTCAAAATAGGTAACTGTCATAGCACAAACCGCTCGAGCAAATCTTTCCACCACTCGAGTGGACTCAGTCAGAAAACAGTTTTAAAGCCTAAATACCACGATATGTTTTTATCCCAGAAACCTATTTTTATGCTCCATTTGACAAGATATAGAGCATAGATGAATGATAAGGAAAAAATAAAATCTTGCAATCCAAGTTTGTTATGTTTTCGAACCCATAATCGAATGTAAAACCATAAAAATGCCAAGTTTTATTGATTTTCGTATAGTTGATCTTGGATTCTACAACCCTCTTTTATACAAAACCACCCACAACCAAACCATGGAACACTAATAGTACCTAAAAGTATTGTAAACCAAGAAGATTTAGCATCGGGAATATAATATACAACATTTCCAAAGTGTAAACTGAATTACGGAAAATATGCCCAAAACCTACCTCTCTTACTTTCCATCTAACTAACACCAACATATAACCAAAAATGCCCACGAATCCTCACCAAGCATGCATAATATGTTGTGGCCTTAAGGGCTTACATTCACTCTCATCCAAACTTAGAACGAGTAGTAGAGTGCGATGAGCCTTTCCGACGTGTTCAGGCATGGTATAAATATAAGTGTTCAATGAAACTAAGAAAGTTGAGTGAATACATATGTTGATCAAAGCAAGAGGGTGAGGCTATCAATGTACGCAACATGATCCCACAACCACGTGTTTTGGGATGAACCAAAATCACTTGTACTGGTTTGCTATCGTCTTGCCGCTACCACTTGAAATGTTGTTATAAAACAATATGAGCCCAAGGCTCGCAGGATATATGATAATGAAAGAATGCATGAATAGCATACGAGGATCGTTATGAAACGGTTAGAATTGTGAATCATCTAAAGTAAGGTTACCATTTCCACTATCAGAACACTAGGTATACGTAACCATGCAACAAACCCTTTGTATCTAGGTTCAACTTATACTTTACGGCCTGAAGCCGAAGGCTCGGCACACCCGATGAGATAGATATAAACTCATACTTTATGGCCTGAAGCCGAAGGCTCGGCACACCCGATAATATATAGATATAAACACATATTATAGTCTACAACAAAGATATCAACACAATGCCACAAGGTACATCACAACTACTGGTGCTCAGATATTCAAATCAACATTTTCATAACATAGGCAAAACACCCCGATTTGGCCCAACATTCACCAAGTTCAAAACCCAAGTCATGGTATAGCTACTTATGCCTTGAGATGAATAGCATTAAGGCTCAGCTAAGCATAATTTGAGCATATCACCCAAAACGTGAACCCAAAATCACCCCTTCCCGTCAATGGTTCGACTTTTCCCGAAAATTGTTTTATTTCCCAAAAATCTCAAAGTGGAACTATAGGTGCTTATTCATACCAATTTCACATAACTAAAATCAATTTGTAGTTTTAAAAATGAAAACACCCCTTTCCCAAAATCGAGCCCTAAATCCGTTTAGGCATTTTTTTGAAGCACCAAACAAATTCTTAAATTGAAAAGATAGGAATGCTCTAACCATGATAAAGAAGCAAGGAAACTAACTTTTTCTCGATATGCATACCCATAAGATGACTGAAAATTAATCTCGACTCCTATATTCTGACTTTCTCAACTAAAACTTGAAATACATCACACATAATAGTTCAAAAGTCTAAGATTAGCATATATCATACCTCGTACACATCGTGGTTGCACGAAAACACTCTTCTAGAACTCCTAGAATCATACAAACACCAAAATAAAAATTTGGTTTGGTGAATACATAAAGAAAATGACAATAAATAAGAATCCATGAATTAAATCAAGTTAGAATTCACCAAACAAGGCTCCAAGATGATTCAAGATGGATTTGCTCAAGTCCCACACCAACTCGCAGCTGCTCCTATTGTTCTAGAGAGAGAGAGAGAGAGAGAGAGAGAGAGAGAGAGAGGAAAGAAAATAACTAAAAAAATTATCCCAAAACATGGCCTTTTAATATCTGGTTGACATAGACCACTCGAGAGGTAAAAGGCTCGCACGAGCAGACCCAGTTGTTATGCCTGGCTCGAAAATTTTGAAATCATGGTCCATTTCTGACCCAAACGTAACCAAACATAACTCGATAACCCAGAATAATATTCCCGATATTTTAAAACAAACGGTAACAAAACGCGACTCCGAACTAAGATCAAATTTTAATTTTGCTCAAACTTTTAACTGGTTTAACAAAAAGGTTGTAAAGTTTAAAGACCGATTTAATTAATGTTCGAAATTGAAATGAGTTATTTTGTTACAACCTCCTTCACTTAGGAGATTTCATCATCAAAATCAACGTACCTCATGGAGAAAATATATCCGGATATTCTTCTCACATAAACGACTCTCGTTCCCACGCTACCTCATCCTCGCCATGGTGTTGCCATTGTACCTTGACGTAGGACAAGGTTTTGCCCCTTAAAACTTGTTCCTAATGTCAAGAACTCATGCCGGTCGCTCCCCATAGGTAAGGTTGCCCTCCACTCTAAGGTCCATCCAATCAAGAATATGTGAAGGGTCCGACTCGTTCTTCCTTAGCATAGAAATGTGGAAAACATCATGTACGGAAGATAATTACGGAGGTAAAGCCATACGGTATATTGCTACTCCGATTTGCCCCTCTAAAACGAAAGGTCCAATAAAATGTGGGGCTAGCTTCATGTTCATATTGAATCTCATCACTCTCCTTCACGGGGAAACCTGTAGAAAAACATGGTCTCCCACCTCGAACTCCAAGGGTTGCTGCCTTGTATTCGCATAACACTTTTGGTGACTTTGTGCTGCGATCAAATATTACCAGATGGTCACAATTTTCTAAGTCGTCTCCATAACCAGCTCCAGCCTTGATATGGCAAACTCCACTACCACATCAGCCCAACCTACCAGGGATATACAAGGCCTAACATACATCGCTTCAAAGGGTGTCATCTAAATGCTCGCCTGACAACTGTTGTTGTAGGTAAACTTTACTAACGGTGTATGATCCTCCAACGATTTGTAAAAATCTAACATACACACCCTCAACATATCTTCCAAGACCTGAATCATGCACTCAGACTGGCCATCTGTCTGAGGATGAAAGGCTGTGTTGAAAAGAAGGTCGGTCCCCAACGCCGACTGTAGACCCTTCTAGAAATGAGAAGTAAAACGTGGATCCCGATCCGACACAATAGAAATAGGTACCCCGTGTAAGAAAACTATATCGCCAAGGTATAAGCGTCCTAATCTATCCATCGAGTAAGTTAGATGAATTGGCAGGAAGTATGCTGGCTTAGTCAGTATGTCGACTATGACCCACACCGTGTCATGCCCTCCCGGAGATCTCGATAAACCTTCCATGAAATCCATGGTCATATGCTCCCACTTTTACTCAGACACGGGTAAGGGCTGGAGCAAACCAGCTGGTTTCTAGTGCTTTACATTAACTTGCTGACAAGTGAGGCACCATGACACAAACACCCCAACATCTTTTCTCATGTTCTCCTACTAAAACTATCTACGAAGGTCGTGGTACATCTTGATGCTCCCCGGGTGTACCACCAAATATGATTGATGAAACTATTGTAGAACGTCATCGCGACACCTATCGGGCATGAAAATTCTCCCCACATACCTCAAACTCATATCCTCTGAAAGGGTCCACTCCCTGGCACCCTCACCGCTAGCAATCTGCTCTCGGCCCATAACACACTTGGGATCGTACAACTGGGCCTCAATCACACGTGCTCTAAGGGTAGGCCGTGAGACTATGGTAAACAACATCGCATGGTTATCTGCCTTGTGCAGATGAAGATTAAACTCACTGACTTTCTCCATCATGTTCCACTCTTGGATGGCCATATATGCAAGGGAGCTCAACGACTTCCTGGTAAGGGCATCAACCACCACATTGGCCTTGCCCGAATGGTATTAGTGGTCAAAGTCATAGTCACCCAGGAACTGCATCCATCTCTTCTACCTTATGTTTAGATCCTTCTGGGAGAAGAGATATCTCAAGCTCTTGTGGCCAGAGAACACCTTAAAATGATCCCCGTACAAGTAGTGCCTCTAAGTCTTCAATTTAAATACAACTACAACCAGCTCCAAATCATGCATGGGGTATTTCTTCTCATGGATCTTCAACTTTCGAGATCTGTAAGCTGTTGGCCTAAAGGTTTTTCAATCAAGCCTTGTTTTAGTTTTGATTATGTCAACACATTGATTTGTCGATTGCTAATATTTGATTGCTTGTGAGAAAGGTTGTTTTCAGGAATTAGTCAAGCAAATCCATAGTAAGACAATCTTGAAAATAGAAGAAGAAGAAATTAGAAGGATGAAAATACAAGCTTTTAAACACAATGGAAGCAACATCATGGATTGAAAAGAACATATCTATACCGATAGACTTGAAGTGTGTCGCGAAAGCTCGAAGAAGTGTCCCTAATTAATGATACTATGGAGTTCTGTGCATTTTATTTTATTCTTTATCATAGGATTATTGTAAGTTTACTTTGAATCTTTGAATATAGTCTGTGAAGCTCTTAGGATATCTAAAATAACTTAAAAATATTTTTCCTAAAAGCTAAGGTATTAAAATCCTTTGAAAAATATTTTTTAACTGTTTTAAAGAAGCTCAGCTGACCCTATACCTTGCATCAGTCGACTGAGAAAGGAACCGAAATTGCAAAACTGATTTTAGAACATGGCAGTCGACTGACACCTTAGTTTCAGTCGACCGAGAGCTCTGTCAGTCGACCGACACTCTCAGGTCAGTCGACCGAGAAGGCCATTTTGGCAACTTTTCAAAATTTCAAAGACCAACGGCTAGTGCTTTGTTACCTTATTTTTACCCAATGGCTATATCATTTCTTGGCCTATAAATAGAGCCTCAAACCTCTGATTTTATACACTTCAAGGCTTTGAATTAATTCTCTCTTATTCTACACCTTTTAAGCTTCAAATTCTCTATTTTTCAAATAATACTTTGAGAGAAAAACCCAGAATTCTCTATTGAGCTTTACATTCTATATTCTTTGAGAGAGTGAATTAAATGAGCTAAAATTTCTTGTACTTATTCGGCTATTTGGAGCCAAGCAACTTGTACATCTTTGTTTCAAACTATTGTTATTGAGAACTTGATTCTCAAAGAGAGTGAATCCTAGGGTGAAGGATTCGTGTACTTGGGAAGGGTATATTCTCAAGA
>JAULLE010509108.1:0-10114 GCA_035668155.1 Sarracenia purpurea
TTTCCATGTAGTCTCGGATCACGCCCATGGCAATGGTGGGGAGTATCTAAGGCACTGGAGGAGATTGTATCTTTTCGGTTTCTAGTTATGGATTATAGTTACAAGTCAAACCTCCAGATCCTTTCGGTTTCTAATGCGTGGAGTTTCGTTTTGAAGACATGACTCATTTCTTATGTCAACCTCTGGAAGCATCCAACCTCCAGAGCGTCTTGGATTTGGGAATAATATGAAGTAAAGAACTGGTATACTTTTGGATACTTTTTCGTTAAGATATGCTAAGGTCAAGTTCCTTTCTTACCTCTGTTATGGGTGTTGGATGACTTGCTATTGCAAGATCCATTTTGTGTCATCAATTCTGTATATTCTGAACTTTTTTTTTTTTGGATAAGGTAACTAGTAACATTAAAAAAAATAAAAAATTACATATTTACAAGGGGTATTCCCCAGGAATTACAATCTTAACAAAATTAACCAAAATTAAACAAACATATTTCAAATTTCCCTAAACTTTCTATACCCAACCCAGTAGTCTAAACTAGCCATTAACTAAGAGGGCAACTTTGTACAACTAATATCAAAGCAACAAGGGCCCATAACATCACCAAAACAGGATAAAACAGCTGAAAACCATCAAAATTCAGCACTTTCCAGCAATAATCAGCACATAACGCAGCAAATTCCAGCAAAACAGCTCCAAACAGCAGCAAACAGCTCAAAACCAGCAATATTCAGCAATCAGGAAACACCAATCCCGAGCCATCAATCGCTTTGGTGTGCAACGAGGCTTGGGACGCTGGGCTGGGAGGAGGAGCATAAAAACTAGTCATTTTATCAAGCATATGGTGTGCACTATCATCCCTTTCACCCGACCCGCCATGCTCTATTTTTTGACCGGCGGGATAATCATCCACAATGATACCACCCACTTTTACAGTGCCTACAACACATTTGCACTCACTACTTACTTTAATTCCAGCCATTGGAGCAAACTCAGATCCAAGCGAGAAAGGTACCTCGTCACAGGGCGCAAACGAAACTTCCTCCTTTGTTTCAAACAAATTTTGCTTAAGCAATCTATCGAACAGGTTGTGTGCATCACAAAACTTATCAGGATTATTTGCATTTTGAATCTCGGACCTCAAGGGCATTACGCCCTTCTCCACGCCATCAACATCCACTGCAATATCGTTAAGATTCGGAACATAATCCAAATTACTTGCTTGATATAGTGGCTCAGACCCAACACCTTCGGCAACGTAGTCCTCATTTTCTTTTGAATCTCTGAAAAACAAACACCCGGATTTAGAAAACATCTCCTCAACTTCTCCGTTTCCTCCATCAACATCGATCCCAGCCTTTATACTCCGATTTTCACAGCCACCTTGGGTTGCGCCTCTATCCCCCATTCCGGAATCGACATCCGCTCCCAGATTATTTTCCGAAACCTCTGATGTCGATACTTCCCCTCCAGAAACGGCTTTGGGCAACACATGAGACATCTTAGTCAGGTAAATTCCTTTGAGGCGCTGAATACGCCCAGTTAAGGCCACCATTTTAGGTGAGGTAGGGCCGCTACGAAATCGCATAACCTCCTCTGTTAGAGAATCAGCCTCTGATGAGATCTGCTTCCTACTCTCTGCATCCAAAGAACCATCGACAAGCATTTTATGAAGCTTGGTGTATACTTGAGAAGCTTCTCGAATGACACCATTAAACACATCCCTGCGGGATTTTGCAGGGGAAGTAACCGCAGTGGTATCCGGAGAAACTACGGTCCTCTCGTTCTCCAAATGAGCGAGAACCTGGTATCTACTTCCCGAGGATCTTGATCCGTCACGAGACTGCTTGCTCTTTTTTGAATCCCTCCTACTAGATTGATTGCTTTCTTTCATAGCCCTAATCTGACGTTTCTTCATAATATCGGAGACGGAAGCGCCCAAAGGGCGTCGCCCGTTGAAACACAGTAGTCGCACCTACATTCGCACCAATTTCACACACAGTAGTCGCACCTGACGTGATTCACATGCACTATTTGACAAACAAACAAAATTCATCCCAACAATAACTAAAAACCGCAGCTACCTTGACCTGTTGTATTAGGGATTATGCGGCCTAATAAACAAAAAGTGAAAGCATCTAATTAAACTTAAATAACAGGAAATAAGGTAGAAGATCCCACACTTTTTTAGATCAACTGGTAAAAGGGAGGAGGATGCAAATCTAAGACCAAACAAAAACAATTGTAAACCACCCACACACCCACACACGCACACTGATACGAACCATGCCAACAACGTGACGAAACCCGACGGAGATGGAAACATCGACCCGTGCTTAGCAAAGCAAGAACCTTGGTATAGTGAAGATGCCCTTATTTTTGGCCATCAAATCATTAGCCATTAAAAGACAGAATGAATCGGAGACTGAAGGACTAGGTGCGAAAAAGGTGAGGAAAAAGTGCGATTCCAGGTGACGCCCTCTGGGCGTGGCTACCTATTGGTTTGAGGATGAACAAATCTCTTTGCAAGAGGCTATCTTCCAACAGATATGCTCTGCTCTCTCCTGATAATTATGAGGAGAGTTTTCCAGCGTTGGTTGGGACGAGCCCTAGGGCACCGAAGCTTCAAAATGAGCCGGTCACTCCGCTTTCTCAAATGAAAGATAAATCGAAGTTCTACTCTGAGGAGGTGAGCGAACAATACGAGAAATGGGCAATCAAGGCTCTCCTCAAAGCTAAAGAGGGCAGAAGCCCTCTGAAGAAAGATGAACTGGAGTTGATTATCGATTGGCTTGCGTATCACAGAGGGTTTTGTACGATTGAGATGACCGACTGGTTTTACTCGCCGTCGAAGGCCAAAGAAGGTACAAGGACTGCTCTTAATGAGAAGGCTAAGGCTCCAACCCCTGAATATCCGGCCATGCCTTCCCCTGAGGAGAAACCGAGACCCGATAATAGCAATCTAGAAATCGGATCTGCTAATGAAGGGGATTCCGATTCGGGAGAAGTCGGTGAGGAAGCTGAAGCTTCTGGTCCTGTAGATGGGGAGAAATACGGTACCGTCGAAATAGGGCCTGATGTCGTAGAAGGCACAAATGTTGCCGAAACAAAGGCGGCCATTACCGAAGGTGAACATGAAGACCCTGATGTTTCTGTTACCGTAATTAGTGAGGAAGATGAAGATGTAACCGAGGATGGGTCTGAAAATGAGGAAAGAGAGAGCTCAGCAGATACTGAGGTGAAAATTTCGGAAGCCAGAACCACCTTGGCGACTCCCATGTCTCAGGTTAGTTCGGAAACTACAAATGTGGTCACTGAATTGTCTTCTGAACATGCTGAGATGGACAGTCCTCCTTTGGGGAGAGTTAGGGATTTTCCGAAGGTCATTATTCCTGGTGAGTCCCATGACGCACACAAGGTGTTTGTTAAAATACCTGAGCAAGGTAAGGATAAAATGCTAAGGTTTGACTCGGCCGCACAAGGGGTGTTTGACAATTTGCCAAGGAAAGAATCGGATGTGCAGCACTTTGAGACATATCACAAGGAACCAGCTGCAACTCAGGTGCAGCAAGGGGATCCGATTGGGTCAATGTCCTGGGCAAAAATTGTTGGTTCTGACACTGGGCCAAAGCGGAATGGTGGGGTCCCAAGACTAAATCAACGGAGCCTATCAGGTAAACTTGAATACATTGAGCCCAAAGAAATTGGTATAATTGACATAGATGATAAATTGATTGATGAACTTTCATGGGAAAATTGCATTGTGGGATATTTCCTGGACACAAACCTTCCCTTTGGCTTAGTTAAAGCCACTGCTATGAATCTCTGGAAACAGGAAGGATTGTTGGAGGTTTTCGGAAACGACAAAGGATTTTTCTTTTTCAAATTTGGCTCTTCAAAAGATATGGAGAATATTTTAGAGAAGGGGCCGTGGCATTTCTCGGGAAAGCTTCTGATTTTACGTAAATGGTGTAAATGGCTAAAACTTTCTAAGCATACCTTCTCAAAGATTCCTGTTTGGGTTAAGTTTTATGACTTACCACTTGAATTTTGGAATTATAGTTGTTTTAGTAGAATTGCTAGTGCCATTGGAACTCCCTTGTTCCTTGATAAGGCAACAGATACAAAGCAGAGAATATCTTTTGCTAGAATTTGTGTTGACATTGATGCGGCTAAGCCTCTGATCAAAGAAGTTACGGTGAGGTGTGGTGGGAATTTTATGGTTGTTCCCGTTGAATATCAGGGTTTACCGTCTTTATGTGATAGGTGCAAAGTTTTTGGACATGAATCTTTCAAATGTAATGCGCATGGGTTGTATAGTGCCCATGTGGGTAACAAAGAAGCAGGGGATCAATCGATTTTAGAGAGTGAAAGCGACTCCTCTGACATTACAGAATGGATTAGAGTGAGCAAGAGGAAGAATGGAAAAAGTACGAAGTGCCAGAAGAGGAGTAAGTCACAAGCGAAGAACAAGGTAGATTCGAATATGCCTTCTGCTTCTGAGAGCCGTTTGGTTTATAGACAGGGAGTTAGGCGGGCAAATCCGGTTATTGCTCGTCATGCTCTAGCAGGGTCTACTTTTCAGTATCGCGAGATTGTCTCAGATCAACCCGGTACCCAGCCTAGCCGCTCTGCTCCCGTAGCTGACTTAGCAGGTTGCTCTTTTCCTCCTCGTAGCCCAGCTTCCCAAGCCTCTCTACTCCGTCAAGCAGTTGAAGGCTCAGGCAAGCTGGGTTTTAGACCGATATGTTGATTTCTGATGGTTTGTTATCTTTTGGGTAAGCCGCTTGTTTTTTGTTTAAGTTTTGGTATGTGTGTGGTCAAGACTTTTTGTAGTTTATCTTTTGGATAAGTCTGTAAGCGGGTATCATTAGATTTTCTTTTGATTCTCCTTGGGTAAGTTGGTGGGTTTCTTTGGATTGTAAGGCCTGGGGAATGCCCCTTGTAATTTTGTAAATTTTCTTTTCTTTTTATACACACTTAATTACCCAAAAAAAAATCTTATACTACTAGCTTACACTATTAGCCTTCAAACCTGTAATCATAAATTAAACATCGTTAGTCAAGACTCGTAGGAACCTATAATTAAATGAAATATATCAAGTGTAATAAACAATTTAATGGTATGTGAAAGATAATGAAAATGTGCCTTTCGTACATTCAATTATTAAGGTTATTTCTCACAACTTGACTCATGATCTAATTACTTCAACAACGAATCACGCCTTACTCGCTTCAAGACAATTGTCACACAAACAAGTTCCTTTTCATTATCATTAAAGGATCAGGATACCTCATCTCAAGATTAATTACCGCAAGCTTTCTTTTTTTGACTATGTCGAAGGACCAGGTTACTCATCTTAGACTCTACATGAGCTTGTCCTTTTCAACCACATCGAAGGATCTGAAGACCTGTTTCATTCCTTTATAGACTCGACCAAGGGACGAAAAGAGCAAAATCATCATTTTTTATGAGCTTGAACCGATGGATCAAATTACCACATCACTTTTCATTTATGATCTTTAACCGATGAATCGTAATACCAGAATCATCATTATATCCGCATAACCACATCTATCACATAGTTATTCATTAGTGGTTTCTTACTTATCATTCATAACCTTCGCCCGCACATACACGCATGGATATGCTATATTAACTTTATATCCTATGATTCCTCAACCCAAAAATTTAGACAATTTATCGTTTTATGTAACATAAACAACCACGAAACAAAATAAACTATGACCTTTTTGTCAATATAATTCACATATCATATTTGATTGATATGTTTAGAAATTAAGGCTCAAACCCCAAAATTTTCCCAAATCATAGGGTGTTTCCAAAATCTTATTACAACTGGGATCAAGTATCCACTACTCAAATCATTAACCTAACGAGATAAAGTACATTAATTCCACCGATTAGGTCACCTAACTCAAAACCCTCAAATCAATGTTCAAAAAGATGGGTTTTAGCTTAAATCATTCCTTATACGTGATTGTTGCCATCTATTACATAAATACACAATCCATAGAGTTACACTATCTACTTTAGTCACCAATTCACCAAAACATAAACCTTAACTTGAATATCAACTCACAATTCTAGGGTTCAACTTAATATTAACTCAAATCCATAGAAATCAAGCTACACGACATGTATTCGATATATAGTTTCAATAAGGAGTTAGAATCATACCTCAATAGTTGAGATTTTGTCGATTATTTCATCGGTAGCTTCCTAAACTCGTCTAAATGGGTTCCAACCATCGTAGTAGGTTTCCATGGCCCGTATCAAGCTTCCCGCTCGATGATTTTGGCACACATCAATCTATCACAAATCCCAATAGCTCCTAGATACTCTAAGAAGCTCCAAAATCCCTCAAAGAACCCTAATATCTAGAGAGGGAGAGAAAGAGATGTAAGTTTAAAATGAGATACAAATACCCAAATCTCACATTTAATAAAGTGTTTGTGATAGACCGCTCAAGCAGTCCCCTACTATAGCTAACTTTATGTTTTTAAGTAAAAACAACCCAAGTTCCACAATCAAACCCATTAAACCATCAATTCTCATCAATTTAAATTAATGAAAACTTTAACGATGAAATATACATAAATAAAACATACTGGGTCTCTACATCCTATCTTTGGCTTGTTTCATGTTGAGTTTGATACTTCTCTCTGTTGTGAAATGAAGCAATACTATGAGATAGGAGGAAAATTTAGGTATGTGATTTATTTGTATAAAGTGAATAAAAAGTATGTTATGGTGGGTAACATGGAATTGGAAACTTGGGAGGATAAAAATAATGTCAAGAAATTCATTGTACTTGTCAAAAATGTGAGAACTTTGAAATTTTGTGTTGTCATACAATTAAAGTACTTAATAGAGTAAATGTTATAGAACTTTCGGAAGATATTATTAGGTCGACGGAGATTGGATGAAAAAAAAATATTGTACATTTAAGGGAAATAACATTAGAGGAGATGAAAATGATCCTAAGTTTGTGATATCAATGCATTATATGAATCTTTGTCCTACGATGGTAGAACTAGTATTGGTTAAAATAACAACTCAATAGGGGGTGAATTGGTTTTATAAAATAAATATGCAATTAAAAATATTTTTTAATTAATTTTTTAAAAGAAAATAAAGAAATTTTATATATAAAACAATAAGCAAGTAAAAGAGTTATAGAAGAAAAATGGAACTGTGCACCAAGATTTATAGTAGTTCAACTATAAGACTTAGCGTACCTCCATTTTCTCAAGACTCCCCTTGGGATATATCCACTAATGATACTCACAGTGGGTTATAATAAATATTTATAGGTGTGTGATTGAATTAAGGCTTGAAAGGATTGAAAATAATGTTATTTATCCAAAAAAAAAATAATGAATGTTCTAATCTTTGACAGATACAAGCAATGAATGCAATAAAATAGTGATTCGAACTTCAGAAATAACTCATTTTGTAGTCCCACTTAAAAAAATGTAACCGTTTGTTGTTAGTGGGAGCATTTAATGCATAAAAATGTAACGATTGGCAATTCAAATTCCATTCAGGTGTCGGCCCTTAGATGCCTTGATGTCGACAATTGACAATTTTGTCTGATTCTGCTGCATGGTGTCGACCCCTTTCTTCATTAGTCTTGGCACTGAGTTGTTCCTTTTTTAGCTCTTGGTGTTGACCCCTAGTACCTTGCATGCCAACACTTGAAGTGTGCATCAATGCACAGAAGCTTGTGGTGTCGAACTTCAGTGCCCTTGGTCTCGACCCCACTGAGACCTTCTTGGGTAGGTTCTCTCATTGTTAACCCTGGTGTCAACACTTGATCTTTCTGGTATCAACCCCTAGAGAGTTGGTGTCAATCCTGTTGCTTCTGGTGTCAACCCTTGGTGAGTTGTTGTCAACCCTTGTACTGCATCATTTAAGGAATGTTTTGGTGTTGAACCTGAATTTTCCTAGGGTCGACCCCTATTGTCTTGGTCACCCAGAACTACATCAAGTCTTGACCCATTGTGAGAATGTGTCGACCCTTGGTTATTTGATGCACAACTTGGTGTCAACCCTTGTGTCAACCCTTTCTTGTGGATTTGGTGTCAACCATTTTCTTGTGTGATGCAATACTGATCAAACAATTAGATGTTGACTCTCAAATGCTTGGTGTCATCACTTTGAGCAAAAGTTCTTGGATCAAATTTGAGTTCAAATTAGGAAATTAAGAATTAACTTAAACTTAATCTAATATTTTTAGAATAAAATATAAAATACATAAGAAAAGCCCCTGGGCTAGCAATCTTTCCTTTTTTGATGATTGACAACATTTTTTAAAAAGTTTTTCATTGAAGGTTATAGGTTCAAAATGTAATAACCCGAATTTTTGGAGTTAATTTTATTTAGAGAAAAGTATATAATTAATTACAAAAATTAAAATTTTAATATAAAGTTACTAAAATTATTTATTTCCAAACATAAAGTAATTAGAAAGATACATTAAGTACATTAATTAACATAATACATTAAAATAGTATACCATAATTATTCTAAATCCTAGAAAGATTCATCAAAATCTTTCTAAATCCTAAAAAGATTCACCAAAATCTTACCAAAACCTAGAAAGATCCACCATAATCTTTCTAAATCCTAGAAAGATTCGTCAAAATCTCTCTTTCCCTTGTCCAGGCCTTGGGAAGGACACTTGGATGCATTGGCTTACTTATAAATTTTTTTTCTTACACCCTCATCATGACTTCCATAAGAAAAATTTGTATATATATATATATATATATATATATATATATATATCATGTCCATGCTTTCTTGATCACACCATCCCTTTGGCTACATTTTCTCTTCCAAATATAGTGAGACATAGAGAGAGAAAGAGAAGAAACTAGGAGCAACACGTAGAATTTTCTATGTATTGAAGGCAACATTTGTGGATCCAAACTTCAACAACCTCATCTCATTCATCATCATCTCTAAGGTAGGAATGTATTCCCTTACTTCTTTATTCTTCTTTTATAATCATTTTACAACTCAAATCCATCAAGCATGTAACTCTTTTTGGGATTGAACCACCAAAATCGATTTTTTTACCCAAATCAAATTTCTGGAGTGTAAAGGAGCCCACTTTAATATATCATAACTTACTCTACAAAAATCTTCTGAGGCTCTATTTTACATATAGATCTATATTTAGGTGTTATATTTCATATGAGAGTTGAATCAAATCATTTGGACATGTAAACTAAGAGACATTAATATTCTACCAAAATTGTGCAAATCTGTACCCATTTTGGAACGAGGACAAAATGACCTCACAAATAATGTCTTCCGGCCTAACCCAAAGCATGAAAGATGTTCCTAACATCCATATCAAACTATCATAAAATTCAAAATAATAAGGAAATATTTATCTAGAAATTTTATATGAAAGTTGTAAAAAAATTTCAAAATTGAAAATAGGATTGTTAGACCAGCAAGATTATCCAAACACCATTTTATGTACAGAGATCCATTTTGGGTGAAACTAGTGCAAAAAATTAGATTTATGTCTTGTGTTTCTAACCCAACTTGAATCACTCAAAAATATTCTTAAGTGAGCAAGATATAATTGTTATGCCAAAGAGTGCCAAATCTGGACACTCTGTGGAATTATTTTTATAATAAATAAAGTATAATAGATTTTTGAGCAAGGTTAAGTTCCAGGATGTCTTAATATAGGTATCTAGCACCATATAAAATTTTAGAATTGTTACTTAAGTTTAGATTCCATTTTCTATTTTTTCAAAAAAAGTGGACTGTTCTGTCCAAACAGTGGTTTAGGTTCAGATTAGGTACAAAAAATTTAAATGATAAAACAAGAGATTTTTGATCCTTTTTAGAAAAAATGTAAACCTGAAAAGTTGTTGCTAACATATTAAATATGTAAACTACCAAATTTCATTATTTTATCCATAGTATTTCATTTTATAAGATTAAATCATTGTAGTCAATTTATCACTTAATGCTGCGAATTTGTTAGCTAGAAGATTCTTTAAGTTATAATCAAGTACGTTTTTGACTTAGCATGAAATGAACTTGTTGTGTGGCTTGTTAGCAAA
>JAULLE010509214.1:0-10109 GCA_035668155.1 Sarracenia purpurea
TTAAAATCCGAAATTAGAACGGGCCGGGCCCCTACAACATCCCCACAAAAAAAGATTTCATCCCCGAAATCAACGTACCTCGAGGTGGTAATAACTCTGGATACCTCTCCCGAGTAAAGGATTCTCTCTCCCACGTCGCCTCATCCTCGCCGTGATGCTGCCACTGCACCTTGACATAAGACAAGGTTTTACCCCGTAATATCTGTTCCCTCGTGTCTAGAATCTGGACTGACCGTTCCTCATATGAGGCATCCCCGTCAACTGTCAAATCTGACCAGTCAAGACGGTGTGCAGGGTCTGGTTCATATTTCCTAAGCATAGAAACATAAAAGACGTTATGCACTAACGATAGCTGCGGTGGAAACTCCAGTCGATACGCTACTGCTCCAATCCTCGCTTTAATGGGAAAAGGTCCGATAAATCGTGGCGATAGCTTGCCATTTTTCCCGAATCTTATTATCCCCTTCCACAGAGAGATACGAAGAAACACGTGATCTCCCACCCGAAACTCTAGTGGTCTCCTTCTCTGATCGGCATAACTCTTTTGGCGTCTCTGTGCTGTCGTCAATCGATGCCGGATAGCCGCAATCTTCTCTGTTGTCTCTCGAACTATATCAGGCCCTGTCAAGACGGATTCTCCCACATCTGTCCAACACATTGGTGACCTACACGATCTAACATAAAGTGCCTCGAACGAAGCCATCTGTATGTTGGATTGATAACTATTGTTGTAGGCAAACTCTACTAATGGTAGGTGATCTTCCCAAGAACCTCGGAAGTCTAACACACACGCCCTCAACATATCCTCAAGTATTTGTAGCGTACACTCAGATTATCCATTTGTCTCGGGGTGGAAGGCAGTGCTAAATAAGAGAACAATCCCCAAGGCTTCCTGTGACCCCTGCCAAAAGAACGAAACAAACCGCGGATCCTGATCAGATACTATTGAAACTATCACCCCGTGCAAACAAACTATCTCCCCAACATATAGGCATCCTAACTTATCCATGGAATAAGTCAGACAGATCAGTAGAAAGTGAGCAGTCTTAGTCAGTTCTCCACCACTACCCATATCGTATCATGTCTACGCAGCGACCTTGGTAGTCCCATCACAAAATATGTCCTCATGTGTTCCCAATTCCACTCTGAGATCGGTAAAGGCTGGAGCAAGTCTGCTGGTCTCTGATATTCTGCCTTCACCTGTTGGCAAGTTAGGCATCGTGATACAAACATAGCAATGTTCCTCTTCATCCCTCTCCACCAAAACTGTCTACAAATGTCATGAAACATTTTGGTGCCACCCGGATGCACCACCAATCGGGAGTAATGAAACTGCCTAAGTACCTCATCTCGACATGTCTTAGGTATGAAGATCCTCCCTGCAAACCTCAAGCCATAATCCTCATGAATCGTCCACTTAGAAACACTGTTTTTCGCTGTTTATCTGCTCTCTAAGCATACCACACTCTACATCCTCCTTCTGTGCATCCAATACTCTGGCCACTAACCTCGGTTGTAGCTGTACTACAAATGATGTAATACGGCCCCCTGAATCCTCTAGCTGCAAGTCATAACCGCCGATGTCCTCCATCATCTTCCACTCATGTACTGTTATACTAGCCAGCATGCCTATCGACTTTCGGCTCAGGGCATCAGCCACAACAATGGCCTTGCAAGGGTGATACTAGAGACTAAAATCATAATCACTAAGGAATTTCATCCACCTCCAATGTCTCAAGTTTAATTCCTTCTGTGTGAAAAGGTACTTTAAACTCTTGTGGTCGGAAAACACTTCGAAGCTCTGCCCATACAGGTAGTGTCTCCACGTCTTTAAACCAGAGACAATCACCGCTATCTCCAAATCATTAGTCGGTTAATTCTTCTCATAAACCTTCAACTGCCGGGACCCGTAAGCCACTACCCTTTCCGACTGCATTAATACACATCCGAGACCTTCCCCTGAAGCATCACAATATACAGCATACTCTGCTCCCCTTTCCAGTATAATCAAGATAGGTGCCCTGGTCAACCTCCCCTTCAGCTACTGAAACGCTGCTTCACAACTATAATCCTACACAAATCTGACACCCTTACGTGTAAGGCATGTCATCGGCGACGCAAGCTAAGAGAAATCACTAACAAGACGGCGGTAGTAACTGGCGAGGCCCAGAAAACTCTGTATCTCAAATACTGACTTGGGTGGCTCCCAATTCATCACGGCCTCAACCTTTACTGGATCTACCGTCACTCCTTCCCTTGACACCACATGACCCATGAAATTAACCTCAATAAGCCAGAACTCACACTTGTCAAACTTTACAGAAAGTTTGTGATCCCTCAATAACTATAATGTGACCCATAAGTGCTCCTCATGTGCCTCCTCGGATGGAGCGTAAATGAGGATATCATCTACAAAACCACCACAAACTAATCTAGATACTACCGAAAGATGCGGTTCATCAAGTTCATGAAAGTGGCCCACGCATTAGTCAACCCAAAGGGCATGACCACAAACTCATAATGCCCGTACCGCGTACGGAAGGCTGTCTTCAGAATGTCCTTCTCCCTTACCCTCATCTGATGATACCTCGACCTCAAGTCAATCTTCGAGAAATACGTGGATCCCTTCAACTAATCAAATATATCATCTATACAGGGCATTGGATACTTATTCTTCACCATTACCTGGTTAAGCTTGCGGTAGTCGATGCACAAGCGAAGCGAGCCATCCTTCTTCTTCACAAATAGGTCCAACGCACCCCACAGTGACACACTCGGTCGAATGAAACCCTTATCTTCTAACTCCTGTATCTGAACCTTCAACTCAGCTAGCTTGGCATGAGTTAACCAATAAGAAGGCATAGAAATAAGGCCAGTCCCTAGTATCAACTCTATTTCAAACTCCACCCATCGTCGTGGAGGAAGCTCTGACAACTCAGATGGAAAGACATCCAAAAACTCATAAACTACTGGTGGGAGCTCTAGGTGCATAGGCTAATCCCCGTCAAGGGTGAGGGTGGCAAGTAAGGAGCTAAGGCATTCATCATGAAGAGAAGAACATAAAGGTGTTGACCCATCACCTCGATCCCCCACAAAAGGAAGAGGTTCCCCCTCAGGTGTATAAATGGTGACTCGACATCGGTCGCAGTCGATATGAGCACGAAAGGCTGCTAACCAGTCCATCCCGAGGATGAGGTCAAAGAAACTCATGTCGAGAACCACAAGATCGAATGACAACTAATGGTGTGAAATAACAATCTCGCAGGCTCTATATATTTGACTGACTTTAGCTGTTACTCTAGTAAGAGTATCTACATGTAATGCCTGATCTAACTTCCCAACCTCTAAGCCCAAAGATGTGACAAATGCAGATGCGAAAAAGGAATGGGATGCTCTCGTGTCCACGAGCACCCATGCACACAACCGGTAAACCAAAAATGTACCTCTAATAACATATGGTCCAGTGGTAGAATCTGCAACTGCTGGCACTGCCTGTACTGCTAACGTTCCTGGCGCCCCTGGTGCAGGACCCGGTCTTCCCAATGCGTAAACTCTTCCTTGATTTCCCCCCGCTGGTGGTCTCCCGGATTGGGCTGAGTTGTTTCCCCCTCTACTCCTCAGTGTGTGCACCCTAGACTGTTGTTGGGGCTGTACAGGCCTATGTCGGCCCTGAACTTGCTGACCTCGCTGCGCATTTGTGCACTATACGCCGTCTGAAGTTGGGGGCAGTCCCGCTTCATGTTCCCCTGTTGTCCACACTATAACAATCCATTGGCAACCACTAAGGGCACTCTCGCTTCCTATGTCCCTGTTAGCCACAAATGAAACAAAACCCGTTGTTAAGGTCGGTGTTTCCTACTGATGAGGATGTTGCTGACTGTGTCTTCTAAAAATAAAATCTTGAGGAGGTAGGTTGACCTCCTTCCGACATCCTCTTCCTAGATTTTTGTCTTGAAAACTGAGTTCCCCCTGTTGGTTTTGGTGGCCGCCCATCTCCGCCCTTCTTATCTTCTGCTAAAGTGTTCTTCACCGTGATAGCGGTCTCCACTAACTGGGTATAATTCAGCAACCTCAGCGCTACAACTCAGTTCTTGATGGCGGGGTGCAAACCCCTCTCAAAGTGTCTCATCTTTAGTTCTTCAGTGGAGACCATCTCGGGAGCATAAGTCGATAAACTTGCAAACTTAGCCTCATATTGAATCACTGACAAGGTACCTTGTGTAATGGTCATAAACTCCTCGTGGTATCCTGCCTTTGATGATGTTGGAACATACTTCTTAAGAAAATCCACAGCAAAGGCCTCCTACATACCCGCTACTGCGGTCTTTGTGAACTCCCACCGCTCCTTCGCATCGTCACGTAACTGAATAGTGGCCACCCTCGCCTTTACCTCACTATCCGTGATGACCAAGGTGTCAAAGATCTTGTTCGTCCTCTTCAACCATGTTGTGGCTGCCTTTGGATTTGTCTCACCATTGAACATTGTAGGATTCATCCTCAGAATATCCCTTGTTGCCTCCGTTGCACTTGAGTCGGGGGCTGGAGCTGGCACAACTACTGGGACCAGAACCTGTGCTGCCGCTAGTATCGGCATATTCCTCCCCAAGGCTGTTGTCAACAATCTGATAGCGCCAAGAACCTCCTGTGAAGTGCCTATTCCCCCTACAGGCATACATGGCGCGGTCTCGTGTGCCGTAGAAGTCGGTGGAACTACGTGCTGGACCTTAGGGTCCTGCTATGTCGTGTTCTGAATCTCAGGAACCTCATTCCTAGGGCGACCTCGGCCATGACCTGTCTCTCGTCTCTGTGCCATCTGATAGCTACAATCAAAGATAAGAGAAACTACAAGTCAGATAAAACTCTTCATCGTACTCTAACCTTCCCGGATAAGACAACTGATGTCCTAAAATAAAACCTCCAAACAAAATTCTACCCTCAACCACTATAGCATCACATCACATCATCACATGCCAAGGAGATTCCTTGGAATGATATCTCAATCGGAACCACTCGTCTAGATTTCCAAGCAGAATAGGTGTTAGCTAGGCGCCCTTCTAAATGGAACCCCAAACTAATAAATAGGACGCCAAAGCAAGAAATAGCATCCTCAGAATCTTACCTCCATGCCCACATAGTCAAACAATATACCCACATACTTCACATCACACACTGAGCATACAAGCATAAATAAAATGAAGATGCAACATGTAGGTCATCCCTCACGAAGTAACACACCCCTTCACACGGTTCCAAAGTATTCGAGCCTACGCTCTGATACCAAACTGTCACACCCTGACCTTCATTAAGTAGTTTAACTATTAAAATTAATAGTTTTACCAACCTCTTTAATAATAGGATCATTTTTTTAAAAGAAAGTACTTCATAAAATCCTTCAATGTTTGACTTAGCACAACTCACATCTTCTCTTTTTCAATTTCAATATTAAAACGTTCAAGGTAGTCGAGAAGGAATACCGAGGAGGGGAGTTTACAAAAAATTAAAATTAATTTCAAACGTACCAAATTTTACTACCCAGGTTCAGGGGGACTGCTCGAGCGACCCCCCGTTCACTCGAGCGATCACCACTCGATCGGAACCCCTTTCGCTCGAGCGAACGTAGCAGAAAACCAGTCCTCTGCTAAACTGCTATAGCTAACAAATTACTTCCCACTTCTGTAATTTTAATATCAGACTATGCAAACCTGTCAACAACAGTTGTAAAGGATATCAATTAATTTCAACACTTCGCTAAACTTCTGCATTTTTAACTTATGAAAATAAAGAGAAAATTACGAGTGCTTCAGGATAAAAGAAAATTAAGTTTTCTTTTTTATTGACAAACTTTTCTTAAGATTTCAACTTCTTCATACATTACCAATGATACAAACCCAACTCAATAACCACTAAAATAATATGGCATGGTTACAAAAGTTCACTAACTTTATTTCAAATCCATTAAATGAATACTGAAATACGTTCCAACAATATTATTATACTTCAATACCCCAAAATCCATCAACCCGAAATCCTCCCAAATGCATGCAAAAGTATGTGAAAAGAATCGCCCTTGGCCTTACAACTTATTGAAGCACCTAGCTGAAAATTAATGTAACGTACTAACATTTATTCCTTCAACACACTATCAATGATCCAAAGAAAATAAACGTAAACTCCAAGAATCCCTCGTCAACAGTGACGGGGAAGAAGACCATCCAGCTCTATTCTTCCGCAATTGCCTTACGTGTGTTATCTGAGTTGTTGTTTTCGTAAACAATAAAAAGAACAACGTAAGATAATGCATATAAGAAATATGATACGTCAATAAAAATAAGAGTTACATGACAGGTTATGCAAAATGATAGCAATAAGCATGATATACTTCAAACTAAATATACTACGACCTCACCTAAAACTGTGACATGAATAACCATCTTGCCACGGTTACTTTTCTATCTCAATCCTCACTTCATTTGTTCACCAAAAGACCTATTCAAACTCAAATCTCCTCAATATTTATTGAGAAAACATTATAAGACTTCAACATGAGACTCTCGAGGAGCCATCCCCGCTTATGGATGGGTCGTCCTATAAATTCACAAACACAATCACATGATCTAAACTTCACTTCTAGTACAAATACAAATTTCATATACTAATTCTTAAAATCCAAAAGGTAAAGCCTAGGCTATCCCTTTTTTATCACCCCACGATCCTCCACATTCCCATTATTCAGTTTTCATTCTAAACGTGTAATTTTCCATCCCAATAGGGTTTATTTACATTTAAAATCATTCATTTTTTGAGATCAAAATATAATTTCAGAAATTTCCCAAATTTGGAGGAAAATCCCTCGTTAATCAAACCCTAGTCTTAAGACTAGGATGCTACCTCATGATTCTAGGTTATTCAATGGTGGTTTTAGAGTTTCTAGCATCCACAAGACTTCAACAATTTCATCAAATAAATGGTTAGGGTTTGTCCTACCATAAAATTCACATGACATATACTCCAGAACTTCGAATACTTCAAAATATATGATGAAAAACATCAAGAGTTCATAAAGTATCAAGATTCCTTCCTTAGGTTGGAGATTGGAGTCTGAAATCACAAGTCCCAGACCCCCAAATCACTGCACAAATCTGGTATGAAAAGGATTCGCACTTAAATACGAACTAAACTTCAAATACAATGAAAATCTCATGAAATACATTGAAATCTTACCAATTGAACCCTTAAAATCAGTCCAAAATCACTTCTTTTTGAGATGAATATACAATGAAGTAGCTCACTACAATTGTTCTCTCACTCTCAAATGATTTACAATTAAAATAAAAGAGTAGAGTATACAGAAATCTGGTGAAAACCAGAACAACAAAAGGCTCTCAAATTAGAAAAAAAATTGATTTTCAAACTTGGGATGATAATCCCATGTCTAGTTGCTTTGTGTTCGATCAAAGGCGAGTCAATACTCCCTACCTTAGATCGATCATGCGAGTTTGTGTTCGGTCCAGAGCGAATCAGTACTCTCAACCTTAGGCCCACACTTAAATAAAATTTTGATTTCCAAACTTGGGGTGAGAATCCAAAGTTCAGTTGTTTTGTGTTCGGTTAAAGGTGAGTCAGTACACCCAAACTTAGACCGATCATGTGAGTCTGTGTTCGATCTATGGATTATAAGAACTCCCAGTTATGGGACAACACTTTGAAATCTATACTATATATTATTGTAAAATGTCATAATTTCTTTGGGTTCCAAAATTCTCATACTTTTTTCTCAAATTTTTGATTTTGTTAAAAATTAAAAATTAAACATCATGTGATTGGTCCAAATCTATATTAAAATTTTTAAAAAAATAGAAAAAAATCACTACTAGAAAAAGGGTATATGCGATGGCAAAATGCCATCGCAAAAAGTATAAATGTCGTCGCAAAAAGTATTTGCGACATCTTTTTTACTTTTTGTGACGACAAATGGGGGTGGCAACAGGTGGGTGGCAAAAGAGCTTTAACAACGGCAAGAGCCATCGCTAATGTTTGTGACGACAAATCGTATCTTTTGCGACGGCAAATCACCGATGCAAGCATGCAAAGACGACTATAAATGAACTATTGCGACGGTAAAAGCGCAGTTGCAAATACTTTAGCGACGGTAACGACGCCGTCACAAATACTTTAGCAATGGAAATAGTTCCATCACAAATACTTAAGCGACGACAGTGATTTACTATTTACTACGATAGTCATGCTGTCGTAATTACTTTTAGCGACGGTAGTATTTACTATTTACAACAGCAATCATGCCGTCGCAAATACATTAGCGACGGTTAGTGACTATATTAATGCCCTTGTAATTTTATTTGTGACGGTACTGTAGTCATCGTAAAAAGTATAAATGTAACGCCCCAAAACTCGACGCACTAGAAACTAACCGCGGAAACCAAACCGAAAGCTTAACCAAGCCGAAGCCGAAACTAACCAGCCAAACAAAGCATAGACGAATAAAAACCCATCCCAAACGAAACCCAGATTATCCAACTCGGCACATCGGCCTCACCACAAGCAGTATATGAACATGCTGAACAGATAAATAAATAAACCAAGGCCCCAGTGCCTGGATACAACAGCGTATAAACGCTAGGTACAAAAACAGAAACTGAAAGCAAGGCATAACAGGCTGCCAACCAAACAGAAAGCTATAAACAAAAGCTGCAAACGATAAAGATAAGATCTTCCATGAACTCCTCCTCAGCCAGTTACGTCCCTGCTGCAACCACCTGCGTTGTCAAAGACAACGTGAGCCATGGGCTCTTAGGAAACAAACTACCAATGAACTAAACATGCTTTATGAGGATGACATGCGAGATGAAAATACAGTTTAACTGAAACCGATAAAGATACAGTTATCGCATCATCATGTTTACAGAAAAGCAGTATAACATATGCTAAACACCTTATACAGTAAGTATAAGCAAATAACCCTAGTCCAAGCGACTAGCCCGGACGTAGCAGTTCGCATGATATGCAGGATATCAAACCTCATATCTAAAACAAGATATCAAACTCAAACTTAAACAGTTTACCGGATATTCTAATACCGAACATTCATCCGCTAGCAAACCCATGCTAAACTATATCTAACATGAAAATATAAACTAAAAGCGTGTAAACAAAGATAACAAAACAAGTGTGAGGAGTCCTCCAACCCAGCATCCAACCCAACCCAGACCTGCGGTCTGAAACCCACCAACCATCATACAGATAACGGTTAGGCGCTTAGAGGCAAAGGTGTCCCTCTACTAATAGATAAATCCTAAACCGGACATTCAACCCACCATACAAAGGTGACCAGTGTGATGTGGACACTACAGACAGTAGATCAGGGCATCCCCCAACAGAATAGTAACCGGGCGTTCCCCACCTTCGATGCCGGGGCACCTCCACCCTGATCAACACCCGGGACATCTCTCACTGTCGATGCCGGGTCACCTCCAACCTGATCAACACCCGAGACATCTCTCACCGTCGATGCCGGGGCACCTCCAACCTGATCAACACCCGGGACATCAACCCAAAAGGGACTCGAACCCCAACCGGGACTCGAACCCGACCCGACAGGATGTCTCCTGGGGTAACCAGCATAAAATCCAAACAAAACCAACCACGTCTATAACAAAACCCATGATTACCTAACCCACGGTTCACCGAGAACCAGTAGATAATCGTACTCGCTATATGCCCCGTGAAGATGAACACATATTCCCTTATACGTAGGGTGCGACCTCCCTGATATCAGGTTTACGACAGGCATGAAATCCAACAAGACAAACAGATATATAACCGAAGATATATGTAGCCCTACATACGGGTAACATAGCAATCATTCGAGGATACATGCAACAGGTAAACATACCAGCTTCCTACATAACACGAATATAGAACAACCATCCACTAAGGATGCGCAAGGCAGATAAACACAGCTACTCCCTACGTAACAAAACGTAGTTGCGAACCCCGACCGAGGATATGTACAATAGATAGACATATCAACTCCCTACGTAACAGGACGTAGCTACCCCACAGGATCCAACCTAGTAGACGAACTACATAAC
>JAULLE010509322.1:0-10108 GCA_035668155.1 Sarracenia purpurea
ATGTGAGTGGGAGTTGTATGGTTCCCATAGGGTAAACCTTTTTCCCATTAAATCCCATCAAGAGAAAGTTGAAAGGCATCATTTTGTCGCGTCCGATACCCAGCTGGTCGAACGCAATTACCGATAAGATGTCCACAGAACTTCCTGAGTCGATTAAGATCCTTTTGACCAAGAAATTCCCGATCAAGGCCTGGATGACCACCGGATCGTCATGAGGGCAACGTACCGATCTTCTATCTTCGTCAGACAATATCAATCTGTATGCTCGGGCCTCAGGCTCTCCAGCTCTAAAGGCCTCGTCGCTTTTTTGCCGTAAGTCGGTCCTTATCCTCTTTTTATGCACCGTTCGTGCCGAACTGTTGCCGCTGCTTCCACCGGTGAACCCCCCAGAAATGGTATTTATCACGAGGTGAGGGTTATTTCGACCCTCCTCTTTATAATCTGGACTCTCACTGCGTAGGGGAAGGCAGTATTGTCGATCATGTCGGTTACGTCGATTGGTTCTGTGCTGTGGCGGATCAATAAGGAAGCCGGTGAGCCTTCCTTTTTAAACTAACCTCTCGACCTCCTCCTTTAACTGATAGCAGCTGTTGGTGTTGTGTCCATGATCTTCATGGAACTCACAGAAGGCGTGTTTGGAGCGTTTCTCGGGTGGTGCCTGCATTTTCTCCGGCCTGCTGACCTCAGGGTCTCTCTGAATATGCATAAGGATCCGATCAATGGAGGTGTTGAGAGGGGTAAACCGATGGTTACCCCAAATATTTCCTATTCTCGGCACTGGTCGGTCGAGCTCCCTATTGCGGTTCTTGCTGAAGGTCCTTGCCGAGGGCTTAACTTCCGGGTCCCTCTGTCGTTTCTCTAGTTTAGGGAATTCTCGTGATTCCTTATCTCGTCTGGAGGCCATGACCTCCTCGCCGTTTATCTGTTCCTCGGCCTTCTGCATAAGTTTTGTCATGCTCGCTGGAGGCCTAGCGGACAGGGCAAACAAAAAACCGCTCAGCCGTAGCCCACTTATGAAGGCGGCCATCGTAATCCGATCATCTCCCCCATCCACCAGGAGAGTTTCCTGGTTGAAGCGGTTTAAATAGGAACAGAGATTTTATTCTTTTCCCTGTTTCATTTCTAGGAGAGTTGTGGCCGGTTTCCGGAGTCTCCGGCCCCCGACAAAATGGGATACAAACAGCTTACCCAATTAGTCGAAGGACTCTACGGATCCCGTCCTAAGTCGGGAGAACCATTTCTTTGCCGCACCTTTGAGTGTGGAGGGAAACGCTCGGCACATGATTTCGTCTTGGAATGTGATAACGTCAAGATTCCGTCGGGTTCCAAGCCGGTTGCAGATGGATCTTCTGGGAGTGCTTCGGGTACGTAAGGAGGCAACAAACGCGTTAGGACAGGGTGACGGCGTCCCGGCGTACCCTCTCCGATGACAAAGTCAATACCGATATAGGGAAAAAATGTAAGCTATAAAGTATCGAAAGCTAGAGAGAAGGTAGAGGAGGTGAACAGTGTATATCTTTTTTTTCTATGTTGAATAATAATCAGAGGCATAGAACATCATTTTTTGGTTCAGAGGCTTAGCAGAGCCTATATACCTGGTCCGATCGAACGACGCGTGGCTAGGTCGGTCAGTACGTGGACCCTCAGATGAATGTTCTTCACAAGATGGGCGTAAGTCCCCTGGATCCAAAATGATTACCTGCGTTGCTCACGTGATATGCAGAGGCTGGCTCCAGAAGCCATTCAATTCCCATTTATTGCTTTTTCCTGATACCTTTACACGTGCTGCCCTGTGACTGGAGGTCGGTCGGGTCGCTGTCCCCTGTAATCATCACCCGTTACTGAGTAACTTGTTGAGGAAGATATAGGAATGTCGGGCCATATATTCCGATCTGATAGTTCGCTCGGGTACTGATGTTCGGTCGGCATAACTGAACGTTGATAATCCCCTAACTGCTTGAGCTCGGGCCAAACTGTCTACGAGATCGGAGACTGAGGTGACATGTATTTCGTCTAGATCCTTGGATCGGGGGTCTCGCTTCACTTCTGATATATGTACAGTATCTAGCTCGGGGTCGGGCGCGTGGTTCGGGCACACGGCTTGAATAAGTCAGATGGGCCGGTGGTCGGGCCAAGAAACCGAAATAACCAAAGGGGCCCAACTTCATAATATTGGGCCCGGCCCTAGGCAATTCGTGGGCCGGGTATATCGATTGCGGGTTTATACGGGTCGGATCTTTTCATAGGCCGGATCTTGGATCGGGCTTCTTGAAAGTATAGCTTCCATCTTGATAAATATAGCAACGATATAGATGTGTCCTCGCGGAGCCCCGACCCAGATGTCTTCATTGACCCGAATAATGGTGGTGAAAATCATCACCACATCACGGTTCATTGCCAATTATACATCTAATGGCAATAGTCTGAAACTATATTAATGCTTGGAATGAACCACAAAGAAATAATAAAACCAAAAACTTCATGAAAAACAATAACAAAAAACAAGCAAATGACACATACAAACAAGTGATTCGTTGCAGAGATGCATGTAACTCTGTAATTGTGCATTTGACGAACATGAAGCAAATTGCAAAGGAAAGTCCAGAACATTAAACCAACCCGAAAATCCAGGATTGTAAAAACGAAAGTGAGGCCACAGAATAATTACCTTGAATCGATGTGCTATGATCAGACCGTAACAAGCACGATACACCTTCAGTGATCTGTGATACAGAAACAGAGAAATGGAGAAGACGCGTGCTTGTTGGTTTCTTCGGCTGATACACCTTCAATCGTCTGTAATACAGAATGAGAGAAAGTAGCAGACGAGATTGAGAGATTTGATTTCGGCAATCCGTTACAATCACGCATTTGATTTTTCATTTGAAACATATTAAGCCTTATCAAATATAACAGAACTGAGGGTATTTTTGACATTAAAATTAAACCGAGGAAGTAAAACTTGCAAATGAGAAGGTGCATGTTTAAAACTCTTAATCAACTAAAAAGTGGGAGTAAAATTTTATTAATCCTTATTTAGCTTGTAAAATTTTAGTTTTTTTATTTTGGGGGTGGGGGCCGTGGGATACCATTCCAGTTCGATATTCCTAAATTATTGGAGTGGTGAACTTGGTGAATAGCTTCGTGAAAAGGGAAAGAATAAGGAAAATCAATAAAATTCTAAAAATTAATTATTTTGAGTCTTAAGTCAAAAGAATGTTAATATGTTGGACTTTAAAACCTGATTGGTAATTTAACTCATTTAATTTTTTGATTAAAAATATCAAAAAGGAACTAAGGGTCATTAACAACTTAATTTATTTATCTTTTTGGTTAAAAATGCCAAAAGACTAAAATTATTTGTTCGGCAAAAACTTTAAAAAGCTAAACAAAACTTACATATCAAATCAAAACAAAAACTCCTAGAATATTATATTTAATCTCATCACTTTTAAAATATCATAATACATCTTATTCATAACGTATTTATTATTATTACTAACTACATATAATTGTTGATATTAAATATATAAAAGGTTAAATTTATCCATTTTGAACAAAAAATAAAAAAGCTAACATTTCAACCAAATAATTAATTTAAAAAAACTAGCTTACAAGTTAAGTTACTAAACAATTTATTTTGAATTTAATTTAACTTTTTGTCTAAAACACACAAAAAAAAAACCAAAAAACTATTTTTTAAGCTAGTTCCCAATCGGGATGTCAAAAAAAATGTGACTGAGAGGAGAGGAGATGAGAGGAGAGAGAGAGAGACATAATAAATACACATTTAAAAAACGAATAATTTTTTACTTATTTTTACAAAAATAAAATTATCTAGTTTTATAAAATGTATAAAGATAGATGTTGCTAAAGAAATTAAAAATGAAACCCAATTGAGTAAAGATGAGAGGGAATGCTAGCGAAAATACTATTCACAAAAGAGAACTATTGAAGATGAAAATGCCAATCCTGGTCGAATATACGAGTAACAACAATAGCGTTCAATGGTATTGGTAGGGGTGCAATTTCACCCCAGTCCGGTCAGATGGATTTCTAGGCGGGCCGTGTTCGGTGTTAAAGCAATACAATCACAAGGAAATGAGGATGACAAAGCCATGCAAGATTCTGTCCCAACACAGTCGACTGGACAAAGAACACAGTTGACTGTGTTAGATCAAAACAGAATGTATCGGTTACAGTTGTGTGTGTAAACGGTTGTAACTAACTCGCCCGTATTAATTAGTCTGTTAGCCTATAGCTGTAGCGGTTAGTCTTAATCTTGTAAACACTATAAATAGTCTCTTATATCATCTTGTTCATTAATGAGAAATCTACTTCTTATACCATACACTTTCTCATGGTATCAGAGCTACTCGAAGCTCTCACGAGCATTAGGTTCTAATTTGTTTCCAGAGTCTTTTCTCAAACGAGAATGACTTCTTCTTCTTCTACGTCACTGCCCTCTAACTTGACACTCCTCATATCAAATCTACATTCCTTTGTAACAGTAAAGTTAGAATCCACAAACTATGTAGTTTGGAAAAGTCAAGTTGAGAATATTCTACAAGCAACTGGTTTAGTTGGTCATGTAGATGGATCAGACAATTGTCCTCCATTAATGATTGTTGATGACGCGAATAAAGAGCAAGCAAATCCAGAAGCGGTGACCTGGAAGATGATAGATGCTCACCTCCTCAGTTGCATCGCTGCCACGTTATCTCCTACAGTTTATACAAGCATTCGATCGTGTAAGACCTGTCTTGAACTATGGACAAATCTTGGTAAGAAGTTTACCTCTATCTCTCGTTCGCATATTCAACAACTAAAAATAAAATTGCACAATGTTAAGAAAGAGTCGAAGACTATGGAACAGTATCTGTCAGAGATTAAAGATATTGTGGATTTGCTAGATCTGGCTAATGCTAATATTGATAATGAAGATTTGATTCTTATAATTCTCAATGGCCTTCCCAATGAATACAATGCGTTTAAAACTCTGATTAGAAACTCGGCAAATGACATAACCATGGAAGAAATCTCTTCTCGACTTTGTTCAGAAGAAATCCATGTAACAAGAATCAATTCACAGCCGACTGAACAGAGTGTTGCCTTTGCAACATCTTCAAACTTTTCTGGAACTCAATTCAATAACAGAGGAAATTTTAGAGGAAGAAATTTTTCGAGGGGATTTAGAGGAAGATCAACTAATTATAGAGGCTATAAGAGAGGTGGAGGTAGACAAGGATATGTTCAAGGACATACTCAACAATCTAGTCAATCTCAACAATTTAATCCTATTGTTTGTCAGATCTGTGGTAAAACAGGGCATTCAGCGGTTGATTGTTGGTATAGAGTTCCGGCAGTATCAAGCCAGTCAGATCCCACTCAAAACTCTAATGTAAAAGCTTGGACGGCCTCTGCTACTTCAAATCACCAACAACAACCACCTCAAAATTGGTATCTGGACTCTGCTTCCACTGATCACATCACTAATGATCTTGGAAATTTACAGGTATGTCAGCCCTACCAAGGGTCAGAACAGGTTTTAGTTGGTGATGGTTCAACTTTGCCGATAGCACATACAGGTAAAGCATTTTGTCAATGCCTTCATCGACATTTATGCTGAATCGAATTCTTCATGTACCACATATTTCGGCCAATTTATTATCTGTCCAACGGTTTACCAAGGATAACAACTGCATAGTTGTTTTTGATGCTGGTTCTTTTATCATTCAAGACAAGGATTCGAAAAGAATACTACACCAAGGTTCTAATGAGCATGGTCTTTATCAAGTCACAACTTCAGACAAACCAATCTGTTCTACATCTCAGTCAAAAGCCTTCTCAAATGTTCGAACAGATCAAGTAACTACAACAACAATCTGGCACTATCGTTTGGGTCACCCTTCACTAGACAAATCTCAGAAGTTAGCTTCAATTTTACAAATTCCTTTTTCAAATAAAGTGACTTGTGAACATTGTGCTATTGCCAAAAGTCACCGGTTGCCTTTTGAACATTCAGTTACTGTATGCAATAAACCTGGATCACTAATACACAGTGATCTTTGGGGTCCATTTTCTGCAGGAAACACTCCAGTCAAATATTACTTGCTCTTCGTTGATCATTATAGCAGATTCTCTTGGATATATCCTTTACAGTACAAAAGTGAAGTGTACAATAAACTTGTTCACTTTGTTCATTACTTCCAAAATCAATTCAATACTTTGGTTCAGACTTTTAGGACTGATTGTGGAACTGAGTATTTAAATAAAAATGTGGAAGAATTTCTTCAATCTAAGGGCATAACGTTGCAACACAGTTGCCCTTATACACCTCCCCAAAATGGAGTAGCTGAGAGAAAGCATCGACATATCACTGAAACTGCCGTAGCTCTTATGCATCAAGCCTCTCTACCCTTAGATCTCTGGTTTGAGGCTATTGCCACGGCTGTTCATCTTATCAATAGACTACCGAGCTCCAAATTACAAAATTTTAGTCCATTTGAAGTCTTGTTTAAAGAATGTCCTAAGTATAATTTTCTCAAGACTTTCGGCTGTCAGTGCTTTCCTTGGTTAAAACCATATGCTCCTCACAAACTTGCTCCCAAGTCTATCCCCTGTGTCTTTATTGGCTATCATGATAAAGCTAAGGGATACCGATGCTTAGATCCTGTGACTCGTCGCATATACTTGTCTCGACATGTTCTTTTTCATGAGCACATTTTTCCCTTTCGATCAATATCAAATTCGTCACATATACCTATCCATACTGCCTATGCCTTATCTGATCTGTCAAGGTTCTTTTGGTCCTCAACACAGTCGACTGCTCCTTCATCACAGTCGACTGTGTCGAATTCCCTACCCCGTACTTCAAATCAACCACCCTGTGCCTCGAATCAGCCAGCCCCTGCCTCGAGTCTCCCACCCCGCGCCTCGCGTCACCCAGCCTCTGCCTCGAGTCACCCACCCCGTGACTCGAATCACCCCGCCCCTGCTTCGCATCAGCTTCTTGCTTACTCGAGTCAGCCAGTTCGCTACTTGCATCACCCCGTTGCCTCGAATCATACTACTCCAGACTTGAGTCAAATTCCTCCAGACTCAAGTCACACTCATCCAGACTCAAGTCACACTCCTCCAGACTCAAGTCACATTCCATCCAGACTCAGAAATGTTCGTGACTCAAGTCACATTCCTCCAGACTCAAGTCACATTCCTCCAGACTCAAGTCACATTTCTCCAAACTCAAGTCACACTCCTCCAGACTCAAGTCACACTCATCCACCTGTTTCACCGTCTGTTACTCCCATTCCTATCCAATCTATTTCCATTGATTTACCTATTTTCAATCGACATCCCATGATCACTAGATCCAAGTCCACTACTGGGTCTTCAATTTTTGCCTCTCTGGCCTCCGCCACGTGTCCCGATACTGATTCTGAACCTGTCAATTATCGAGCTGCGGTTAAGTCTTCTAAATGGGTTGCTGCTATGACGGATGAATTCTCTGCTCTTGCTAAGCAAGGGACTTGGTCGTTAGTGCCCCCTCCTTCTCATAAGAATGTAATTGGGTGCAAGTGGGTATTTAAAATCAAGCGAAATTCTGATGGAACCATTGCTCGATATAAGGCTCGATTGGTTGCTAAAGGCTTTCTCCAAGAACCAGGCATTGATTTTCATGAGACGTTTAGTCCTGTTGCTAAACAACCGACAATTCGGATTATTCTCTCACTTGCCTTGCATTTTAATTGGCCCATCAAGCAACTTGATATTTCAAATGCTTTTTTACATGGTGTTCTTGATGATGAGGTTTACATGACCCAACCTGAAGGCTTTATTAGCTCTCAATTTCCGTCTCATGTGTGCAAGCTTCATAAGGCCATTTATGGACTTAAACAGGCCCCAAGAGCCTGGTATTCAACCTTCTCTGCTTTTCTTCTTCAACAAGGCTTCAAAAACAGCTATAATGATCCTTCTTTATTTGTGTACAAGACATCCAATACTGTTACTATTCTCTTGGTGTATGTGGATGATATCTTATTGACTGGTAATGACAGTGGTCATATTAATTCCCTTTTAGCCCAAATGCATACTGCATTTTCCATGAAGGAGCTGGGTGAGGTTTCTTATTTTCTGGGGGTTTCCATTCAATCTGTGCCTCAAGGGTATTTCTTGTCTCAGCAGTCTTATGCAGCCTCTATTATTGCGAAGGCTGGGCTTTCCAACTGCAAGCCTTCTCCTTCACCACAGTCTCCTAAAGCTTCTACTACCCAGTCAGACACTCAGCCATTTTCTGAGCCAGCTCTTTATCGCAGCCTTGTGGGTGCTTTGCAATATTTAACCATTACACGACCAGATATTGCTGTCAGTGTAAATCAGGTTTGTCAACATATGCAGGCTCCCACCAATAGAGATTTTATTGCTGTGAAACGTATTCTCCGGTATCTGCAGGGTACATTGGATCATGGATTGTTGTTTCAACCCAGTTCCTTTTCTCTTACTGCATTTTCTGACTCTGATTGGGCTGGCGATTTAAGTGATCGGCGCTCCACCACGGGTTATTGCATTTATCTTGGCTCAAATTTGATTTCTTGGTCAGCTAAAAAGCAACCAGTTGTGTCCAGATCTTCTGCGGAAGCTGAATATAGAGCTTTAGCTCAAACCACGGCTGAATTGACTTGGATAACTATGCTCTTACAGGATTTGCACTTGTCTCCTCAAGTTCCAACTCTGTGGTGTGATAATAGCTCTGCTATTTCCCTGGCTTCTAATCCTGTCTTTCATGCTCGATCTAAACATATTGAGGTTGATTGTCATTTTGTTCGTGACAAGGTTGTGTCTAAAGCGTTAGCACTCAAATATGTTCCTACGATTGACCAAGTGGCTGATATTTTTACGAAACCCTTGTCTATTTCACGGTTTCAATCCCTGCGAAACAAGTTATTGGTCTGTTCACTCCACCCCAATAACTTGCGGGGGACTGATAGAAGTATAGCAACAAGCAAGGCTTCCGTCACACAGTCGGCTGCTACTACAACACAGTTGGCTGTGTTATCTGATAGAAACTCTCACAAGTCAGAGCATGTACTGAGGCGCCTTCAACTCAATGTATAACACAGCTGTGTTAGTTAGTTAGTTAGTTAGTTGTACACGTGTCTTACAGTAGTCTTGTGTTAGCTGTTTACATATGTCATTATAGTCGTGTAGTATAAATAGAGGAGCCTCTCCTCTTGTGGGATTTGGAGAGGAAAATTCAGTTTCTTACTACTCAAGATCAATTCTATCAGATGTCTTCTTTTTTAATATTTCTTCAGTTCGCCACATGGGCTTATCAAAATATGTTCTCCCCAATAATATAAAATAAAAATAAATAATATAAAAAATTCACAAGATACGTGTGAAGATCAATAATTACTCCTAAACGCGGTCTACCATGGAAATGGTGACAGGGTTGTTTGTTTCTTTAGAAAGTAGAGATGCTTGACATTTTAGTGGGACCCATTCTAATTATATACTTTTTCTTTCATTCAATGCAACCAAAATGGGTAGTTTTAAATGTGCCCATTTTTTTTATAAAGAGGTATTTATGTATAATTACTAGATTAGGAATTTTATTAGGCATAACTACTACATAAACTCGTATTTAGGGATAACTATATTTGCTTTGTGAAAAGACTATTGTAACCTTCTCACTACCCACAAAACATGATTCCAACCCTTTCAAAGATGGTACAAACAAGATCCTCGCGAGAAACACGACGCGATGATGCTGATTCGAAATTGAAATCGCTAATAACCAAGGAAATTTCTCATCTAATTGGTAAGATATATAAGAAGACAAGTACCTATATACTATGTTTCATCGTTTCACATCCCAATTTTTGAAATTCAATCATTTCAAGTTTGCGGTAATAATATGATTTTGCTTTTGCAACCCTCTTTCTGCGATAAGGTTGCCGAAATAGATTGTTTTGTTGATTTCATCATTTACTGAAATCATTTTCGGAAAACATATGATGCCATCATTTTGTACATTTCATCATTATCTCAAATCATTTTAGATTTCATCATTCTCTTAAATCATGTTGCCGAATAGTGTGCCGATTTC
>JAULLE010509432.1:0-10103 GCA_035668155.1 Sarracenia purpurea
TAATGGTTGGACCTATTTATTACATCGAATTTATAAATAGTGGGTGTAACTGATATTTCTGATAATAGTGGGGTATTAAATGTGATTATGTTATAATAGAGGGGTGCAACTGATATTTCGGATAGTAAAGTTATATTACGTGTGATTTGTTATAATAGAGAATGTGTAAGTGAAATTCACCCTAAATTAAATGGATATGAGCATTTTGGAGATTTGACACATGCTTGGAGGCCAAGGTGGTCGACTAAGGAGAGAGGATATGAAATTTTATAATTCCGCTGCGCTGGCACTAACAATGGTATCAAAGTTGGGCTTGCGTTTTTCATGAAAAGCCATTGTTGTAACATCGGTATTGTAGCTTAATGTCGTTACGATCGTTTGAATGAGAGTATAAATGTTTTTTTATATCATGTATCTCGACGATTTTATAGCGATATTAGAATCTTTATACGCCTCGATCGTGGGGCATAGGATTTGCGATGTAATATTTTTCCATTCACGTATATTTTTCTCGATCAGTCTTGTAAAACAAACCATGGAAAACGAGGATCAAAAAAGTGACAGAAAAGAAGCACCGGTGACGGCAAGGGCCTACGGCCAGATTTTGAGTACTGATTTTGGGATTCATTTTAGGGGCTTTAGGCAAATTTTTTCGATGCGATTCTTTTTTCTAGAATTAAGTTTAATCCATTAGATTTCCAACGGTGGTTCGTGGGCTGTAAGACGACGTGGGCAATGGGTTCGAAATTGTTTTTGATGTTCAACGCGCACAGTGACACACTATAATGGATTTTGAGACTTTAATATATTTTTTGGGCATCTAGAAATCGTATTTTGATATGATTTTTGGCAGCTATCAACATCTAGATGTCCCCTACCTACCATAATTTTTTAGGGGATTGACTGCAACAATAAGTCAGCCAAATAAGGCCTTAAAGCAGGTGGTGCACTGACGGGCAGCAAGAGTAGATTTTTGGCTCTCTTGGGGCATGTTTGGGCTTCTTTTTTGGCTTTTTTCAGGGGTTCCGGTGGTGGTCCGAGGTTGTGATGATGGTCCGGAGGCAAAGGAAGAATGTTAGGTCTTCGACGGCTCGATTAGGGTTCCAAAACCCTAAGTGTTTAATCCTTAATCCGAAACCGTCAGATCAAAAAATTAAAAGGACGGATCGGATCGTAACAACTTAGATTTATTTATTTTTGTCATTATTTGAATTTTTATTTATTTGTTTTACTGAATTGCGTGGATAGATTTTTTATTTTTTTTATTTTTCCTTTTATGTTTGATTTTACAAATCAAAGAATATCACGAAAAATATTTTTTATAAAATAATTAATCCAAGTGATTTTATAAAATGAAAAAATAAATAGGTAATTAGTTTGTTTAATTATGTGTTAAGTGGATAATTAATTAGATAATTTTTATTTAAAGAAAATCCTGGTAATTAATTAATTTTGACAAAATTAAATAAAGAAACGTTTTTGTTTATTTTAATAGAATTAAACAAGGAATATTTTAATTGATTAAAAATTGATTTTTTAATCGGTAATTAAAATATGTTTAATATTTTGAAATAAACAAAAAAAAACCTTCCGTTTTTAAAATATTAAGTGAGAGAATGATTTTTTTCACAGATAAATCCTATGGCCTAATCCTACGATCTCAATCACACATTTGTTGGAGTTATGATTTTAACTCCAGTGCCGACCTGACCGGTCTCCCTAAGGACGGGCTACAATAGTGGTATCTCCAGCACGAATCTCCCCAAATGAGTTAATTTGAAAAGTTGTGTAAAGTAGGACACACACACACCGAACCCGGGACTTCGACACGAGATTTTCAAATTAAGTATGATAAGTATACACTTATGAATAAAAAATATCCTCCATAAGGAGTCACTATTTTTTAATTGTAAGGACCAAACTAATTGGCTATTTAATAACTTGAAGTATATCGGAAAATAAAGGAATGTGAGTTATTTGTTCGTTAACTGTTAGACATTCACACTACACGACCTAATTAGTTTATGTGACTCTGGACGAATTATTTTTGTTGTGATATTTTCCAAGAGGAATTAATAGACTGATATGTCTGTCCAGACAAGGATTGATTAGTAGACGTCCACACCACATGGCCTGCTTAATCACAAAGGATTCAGGTTGCCAATAATTCTTTTAAAATTAAAAGGTTGAGGGACCCAAAATTTTTCAAAGAATTAAAAACATTTCTCTTTTGTTTCTCAGGATTTAATAATGAGATCTTTTAATCCATTTGCGACGATACTCAAAGAAAATAAATTAATTGGACCTAATTTTATCAGATGGAAAATGACTCTTGTTATTGTCCCAACTACTGATGACTATAGGTTCATATTATTTGATCCCGGTATGCCTGCTCCTAATAGTGAATTTTCTGTACAAGAGATCCAGCACTATCAGGATTGGGTGAAGGCCGATAGGATGCCATGTTGCTACATCTCGACTTCCATGTCAGATGTTTTGCAAAGCTAGTATTAATGTATGGAATCTGCGGCAGAAATGATCTTTAGCCTTACAGAATAGTTTGGTGAGCAAGGTCGGGCAACAAGGCAAGTTGCCATGATGGGTCTTGTGAACACGAACATGACATAGGATACACTAGGGAGGAACCATGTTTCAAAGATGATCAGTCTTCTTAATGGGTAGGAGGTCCTTGGGATTGAGATTGATGGGGAAACCCATGTTAATATCGTGTTACAGTCTCTAGCAAATTCATTTCAGCCATCTTGCCTAAATTTTCTTAAGCAAAATTATTGAAAGAATTAAAGGCCGTATATGGTGTTATCCAGAAGTCAACCCATGTGTTTGTTACACAAAAGGTTTCTCCTTCTAGGCCAAGAGGTTATATGATGAAGAAGAAATAGGTGCAATAGGACAACACACAAGGGGTTGGTGGCTTGGAGCCATAAACTACCAAGGCAAAGGTTAAGGTGCCTAAGGCTAGTTGCTATTACTATCGGAAACCGGGGTATTAGAAAAGAGATTATCCTGACCAGAAGAACAACAAGGCCACAGGCAACGCCTTATCTTTAGTTGTGGTATCATGTTTAGCGGTTGTATTTATGGAACCTGATATGTGGATACATGAGCCATTAATCATTCATGCGATTTATTGCAGGGGTCAGAGGTGACCAAACAACTAAAAGATGGCAAGATTTACCTTCAGATGAAGTATAACTCATAGGGGGCAGCTACTGCAGTGGGAGACGGAGTTCTTTTCATTTAGTAGAAATAGGTGTTTAATTTAAAGACATTTTGTATGTACCTCAAATTTGGTGTAATTTAGTTCTGGTTTCCTGATTATGGTTGGCGAATACTTTGATTGCTTCAATAGGCATTTATGCAATATTGTGGTTAGCAAACAGTGCATCTGTCATGGTACATTGGATAATGGTCTTTATATTTCACACATGATTATTTCTACTGTTCAAAACGATGAGGTAAATAACTTGCACGGTTTACCACTAAATAAGAAAGGTTCCTCGCTGGACCAAACACTACTTTGGCATCATTGTTTATGTAATCTTAATCTAAAAAGGATACAAAGACGTGTAGAAGATGGAAATTTGGGTTCATTGGAAGCGGATGCACTTCTAGTCTGCGAATCCTATTTAGAGGGTATGATGACCAAGAGGCCATTATTGGCCAAGCGACTTAGAGCCAAATAAGTGTTAAAGTTGGTTCATTTTGATGTATGTCGTCCAATAAAAATTCAGGCAAGAGGTAGACAAGACCCTATGATCTGATCGTGGTGATACGTACCTCTTGGGAGTTTAGGGACTATTTGTGAGGATATGGAATTACATCTGAGTTGTCTGCACTAAGGATGCCCCGGCTGAATGGTGTAGTGGTGGGGAGGAATATGGTGTAGATGGTAAAGTACATGGTAAGTTGTTTGAATTTAGTACATTTGTTTTGGGGATTTACGTTATAGACAACGTCATATATTCTGAATTCGGTACCTACTAAGGTTGTTTCAGGTACCCCTTTGGAGTTGTGTGCTGGGCGTAAGCGAAGTCTTAAACATTTTCGGATATGGTGTTACCCAACACATGTGTTAGCGGGAGATGCTAGTATGGTGGAATCGAAGGCGAGAATCTGTTTCTTTGTAAGGTACCCTAAAGGAACTAAGAGTTGTTTATTCTATAATCCTAAGACTTATAGGGTATTTGTTTGTACAAATGCAAGATTCTAGGAAGAGGATTATGTAATAAACCAAATACCCCGATCAATAATTGTTCTATGAGAGGTTAGGACTGGATATATGGTACAATCGGAAAAAATACCTGATGTGCGGAATGAGACACAGCCTATCGCCAGTACACAGGAGGGGCCTCGTGGTAGTGGGAGGGTTTTTTATCAACCCGAGAGGTTCCTGTTATTGAGAGAGTCATTCGACAAGATCCCAGAATAGCTTGATACTGAACCTAGGAATTATAATGAGGGACTTCAAGACAAGCCTGTAGACTTATGGTAAAAGGCTATGGAATCTGAGATAGAGTCTGTGTACTCTAATCATGTCTGTTAGCTCGTAGAACCATTAGATGGGATAAAACCCATTGAGTGCAGATGGATATACAAAAAAAAGAGGGGTGGACGAAAAGGTTGAAACCTTCAAAGCTAGGCTTGTTGCGAATGGGTTTACTCAGAAAGAAGGGTTCGATTATGCGGAAACCTATTCCCTGATGGCAAAGCTTAAGTCCATTCAGATTCCCTTATCCATTGCTATGAATCCTGATTACGTGATTTAGCGGATGGACGTACTGACGACATTCCTTAACGGAAGTCTTGAGGAGAGTACCTATGTGATACAACATGATAGGTTCATAGCAAAGGGCCAGAAGCACATTTTGTGTAAGCTTAAGAGATCCATTTATGGATTTAAGCAAGCATCAAGGTCTTGGAATACTCGATTTGACCAGGCGATCAAACGTTTCACCTTCGATCATTGCTCTATTGAATATTATGTATATTGAAAGCGTGATGGAAACAATATATTGTTTCTAGTCATCTATGCTGATGACATTCTCCTAATCGGCAGTGATGTGGGGTTGTTGTCTTCGGTGAAGGTGTGGTTATCAAGTTAATTTGACATGAAGGACTTGAGAGAAGTGGGCCAAATCCTCGAGATCAATGTCTTACGAGATCGATCACGTAGGATGTTGGGCTTATCCCGAACCCCATATATTGATTTGTTAATTGTTCTTTTTGGCATAGTAAATTCCAAGAAAGGATTTCTTCCCTTCAAACATGGAATTACTTTATCGAGGAATCAGTGTGCTAGAACACCTTAGGAGATAGAGAGGATGAGAGATAATCCTTATTCTTCGGCGGTGGGAATTCTCATGCATGTCATACTCTGTGCTAGACCGGATATCTGTTATGCAGTTGACATGGTAATCAGATATCAGTCCAATTCAGAGGGGAGCATTTGACTCTGATCAAGAATATACTCAAGTACTGGAGAGGGATTAGGGAGTATATGTCCGTGTACCAGGTTGATAGTATTGTACCCTTTTGGGTATGTCGACTCGTATTTTCAGATTGATAGGGATTATAATAGGTCCATCTTAGGCTGTGTGTTTTCTTCGGGAAATCACATTGAGGGAAAGTGATGTCTCATCTGGGAGACTATACAACATGGAAACGTTCTGGTGTGCATGATTGCATCTACAGGTAACCTAGCTGATCCTTTTCCTAAGGTAGAAGGGATGGTGTCAGATGCATTCCTGTATGGCTTTGAGTATAAGTGGGAGATTGTTGGGATAGTATACTTAAAAGCCATGCTTTTATGTATTTTATATCTTTGATCCCTGGTGTATTAATGAGAAACATTCGAGAGGTTATTGCATTTATTGTTTCATTTTTATTGTGTATGTGATGTACGAATGCATAGTCCGTATTTTCTGTCCAGTATTTGACACGGTGCATGAAGCGCAAAAGATCGGGTCAAAGGTTCTGACAGAATATACAGGTAGGACACAATCATAATGGATCCGAACAATTCATTGGTACGATTGTAGCACATCGTTATAGTGGCTAGTCTTGGCCAGGTCGAACAGGTATAGTTTAGGTTTTGGAATTTGGTGTTCGAGTTCGATGTGTTAGTACACGTGGAGTGCATTTAGTGGGATTAATATGATGATCAATTTTGTACTAACTATATTAATTGATCAACATCCTATATTATCATTTATTGCACGAACTATTAATCCCAACGTGATTGATCAAATCATGCTTAGATGATGCGTAGTGCTATGAGTCACCAAGGGCTGAGATTTCAATATTAAGATCAATATGATCGGTGAGTTGGGTAATGTCATTATTTGTTCGATGATTGTTAATCAGTTGATGAAAACCACATCTAAATTAGGTTGAGGAGTTTCCCCTCATGTGTTTTGTTTATAGGGTTGATGATGCCAAATCTCGCGAGTGGATCTTTTGGTCCAGCATATCACAAGGATACGCGGCGCGGTTACGAGGATAAGAGGATAATTGAAACGAGTTATCAGTAACCTAATTTGATTATCGGGTATCCATATCTTAAACATGGGTAGATTTCTATGCAATTGATAATTGGAAACTCGAGAAATAGTTCGGGTTAGGGCCGGGAGTTCAGTTAGGGCCATTAGTGGAATAAGTCCCGGTTCGTGCGAGAAAGGATCTAAGTCGGAGATTGAGTTAGGAATATCTGATTTTCTCATACAGTTAGCATGTGTCCTATACTTCATCGTGATCCCTCACGTAGCCTATTTATATGCACGATTTATTTATGGTTGATTTCGGTTATTATTTAATTTTATTCGATTGTCGGATTTTTTTTCGGGACATTCGGGGAATTAAATTAAATGGACAAAGGACATTATGGTCTTTTGACTCATGCTTGGTGGCCAAGAATGGCCGGCCATGGCAAGGTGGAAAGGGAACTTTTATTTTTGGTTATGTGTATATCCTCTACTTCCTTTTAGGAAGAAGAATATATATGTATTTAAATAAAAGGTAAGTGTATATATATTTATATATTCATATGTATGGGAGATTTTATTTTGGTTGGAAATATATTTATTCTCAATATTATTATATGGAATAGGAATAATATATAAATATATATACATATTGATATATAATTGTAGTGTATATATATATTGATATACATACATTAGAGAGAATATAATGATAACGTAATTTTTCTCTCCTGTCCTCTCATATAGCCGTCGGCTCCCCTTGCTCTCTCTCTCTCTCTCTCTCTCTCTCTCTCTCTCTCATTTTTGCAAAACTTTTGAGAGCCTTAGTGTGTTTTAAAACCAATAATATCAATTAAGATCAGTGCCCACTCATCGGAATCGTCACTACAACAAAATGCACTTTCAGCGACGACATTTAGAAAATTCATTGGTAAAAGACAACTTTTGGCGACGAAGGGTGTGAGGTCGTCGCATATTCGTTTGGCGCCAAATTATATTTTGTGCGCGAAATTGGTGAAAATTTTGGCAATGTAGAGCACTCATTTGGCGACTAAATGCACATTGCTAAAAGTTTTACTTTTGGCAACGTAAAGATTGCGTAGCAGATTTATTAAATGCACGTCACTAAAAGTCTAACTTTTACGAGCATAGGTATTGCGCCCCAGAAACCTCTCGCGTAAAAGTCTTTACTTTCGGCCACGTAATGTATTGCGTCTTAGAAACCTACAATCTTTTTTTTCCGCCATCCACTTGTTTTAGCGGGTGTGCTTAATTGATTTGCCGATGCAAGAGGCGCGCCGGTGATACATCTAACCTAAAATCGCATCGTATCACGGTATCAGATTGGCCTCGATCCGCTCTTGCCCACTTCGATCTTTCGTTATCCCGCTCTCTTTGTATGTGCGTTGTAATTGGAGGCCAAGGGCTTCATCTCTGTATCCATTTTCTAGGGATTTTCATTGATTGAATCCTCTCATATTCAGGTATACGGTTGCTTCCCTCCGTATAAGTTGTCGATTAACACTTCACACTTTCACTACCTTCATCGCGTCTACTCAACAAGACTGGTATGTGTTCTATTTGCTTCCTCTCTCAAATGGAGCTTTTCATCTCTGCCCCTGTCTCTCTCCCCATTGAAGTTTATCTCTCTTTTTCCTTCCCCTCTCCCGACTGGTACATATTTGTAATGGAATATTGACTTCTAATTTTTGGTATTAAGGAATGGTGAAGTTATATTGGAAGTATAAAATGTTGGCTGTTACATTTAGATATTTGTAAAGGTTTTTAATATTGCTTTAATGGTTGGTTTTGATCAGTAGATCTGCATTTTTTTTTCTTTTTTTTTGCTAGATCGGTAGATATGCTCTTATTCCCCTATTTTTGCTCAGCTGTTGATACAAATTATTTGATAACATTATTATTACTTTTTGGTATATATTCCCTCTAAGATGAACGAGATTTGGTTATCCATTGGTTTGGAATTGGAGAAGTTCATAACGTAATTCTTGTGCTTTTTCTTTTGATAGTTGTTTCTAAAATTTTAGTCTCACTAATGATTCATTGAAGAAAACCAAAACCATAGTCATACAAAACCAAAACCAAAAACATAGTACAAAGGCAATATCAGGTGATTTGCTAAACTTCCATGAATATTTCAAAATGCATTTTACCAATCTAAACATCAAACTTTACATTGACAAAAAAAAAGTATCAATAAAAGGCATCTACTTTTTGGTTTTCCACATAATCTTAAACTTCCAATTTTTGTCAAACCCTAATAGATCAGATTTTTACAAAAAAAGGTAAGCAAAATATGAAGTTATGAGAAAATTCTTACAAAAAAAACTAATACCTACTCAAATCAAGCATTTCACAATTGATGTTTTCTCCATGAGTTTGATGGATCCCTTGGCCCTGTTGCCGCTGTCCTATGGCTGCCCAGAGTCTTGATGAGTTGAGGCTCCCTGATGTTTTTTTTTTTTAAGTTGACGCTACTAGTCTTCTGCTAGTTTTCTAGTCTTTGATGTTAGAGGTAGTGCTTGTTGAAGGCAAGTTTATTTCTATGGGTGCCCCCATGTGTCCTGTTATTTATGGGATGTATTGCACTAGATCTTCCATTGCTTGAGGCCTACAATGGGTGTTAGACATGGTTTTTTTGCTTGGAGTCCAGTGTTTGGTGTCCAAAAGTAGATCTTCTATTGCTTGGTGTCTTGTTGTTCATGATTGTGACAGTTAGAAGTGGGTTCTGTGCGTTTTATTGCTGCCAGGCAATATGTGAGCTTCGCTTCAGATTGTCTTCTCTTCGTGACCATCAGATTCAGCAATCGTCCTTTGGTTTGTGTCACTCTTTGGATGCCCAGTGTTTTGGTTTTTTCATGGGATGGTGCTAGAGCAGCAAGTTTTGCAAGGGTAGCACATTATTCAAGAGTTTTAAAAGGCATGGAGTTCTAGCATAAGTTCTAAAGCCTTGGGCAGAGGGGTGTTTTTAGTGTTTTGAGAGCATGTTTTTCCTATTTTCATCCTGGTTTTTTAGTTTCCCTAGTTGGTGCCTTGCCAACATGCATGGAGTTTGCTTTTTTTCTTTTTTATTTTTTAGTGCTTGAAGCCCTGTACTCGGTTTTATCCTTATTGGTGCTATTCCCCTTTAATATACATGATTTTCCTTTGTCGATCAAAAAAAAATATTGAAGTTTAAATAATGCATATAATTCAGTGAAAATTAACAAATTTGTCTTTCTCAAATCTAAAAGAAAACAATACTATATTGGCTTTCATGAAAAATTGCAATTTCAAGAAAATAGGAATCATCGTGTGAACTAGAAATATTGATGAAAACTAAAAATATATGCAAATACAAGGTTAAATCCAATAGCCCTTTTACCCACTTAAGGTTAAAATACTTTTAAAAAATCCAACTTTATAATCCAATGATTGCGTGCTCTAATACTATTCATTTTATAATCCAATTGTTTGTTTATAAGAAATGTAAGCACCTAATCTCTGATCTATTCATATTGTAATCTACTTTTGAAATTGTTTATGACTAGATATGGATAGAAGTTGGATGTTGCTTCGTAACAGATTTAGTGATCAATATCTGGA
>JAULLE010509540.1:0-10102 GCA_035668155.1 Sarracenia purpurea
TATAGATGTGTCTTTCTAGAATCCAATCTGGGTATTTGGGTGACCCGGCTTAGAGCGGTGAAAAATATCACCCCATCAATTGATAACTTGAATGCTTGTATATATGTTCACCAACCCTTCCAAGTAGCAATAAAGGCTCCTTATATAGCCTCTTGAAGAAATATAATCGTTGAAGCCAAAATAGATATGTTGGAAGTCAAAATATAGCCGTTGTACTTTCTATTTTCTGAAAACTCGCGCGAAAGTGTCAAAATTTTTCTCTGAAAATTGCTGACTTAGTCAACTGAATAGATAACACAGTTGACTGTGTTCCATATGCAGGCTGTTGTGCTGAAAATTAAGGTTCGAACTTTTTCTTCTTGTGTCATACTTTTGTTGAAAAATATGAAAAGTGTCGAACTTTTTAGGAATGTGTCGACACTTATCTTAGCCTTGAGGAGAGAGAAAAGGCTCGGGATTTTGGTGTCGAACTTTCTTGAAACAGGTTCGATACTTTTTATTTTTCAGAAAATTCTCTTACTCAGTCGACTGTTAATGCTGTACAGTCGACTGTGTGACTGTTTTTGGCAAATTTCCTTCTATTGAAAATTCTTCAATCTTTCAACCTTTTTCTTGCCTTTTTCGCTGAGTATAGGCTTAAGTATATTTGAATTAAAGCTGAAATAACTCACTTAAGCACAAACAAGGATTAGCAACAACAAATCAATGTGTTGTTATAATCAAAATTAAAACCAAGGCTTGATTGAAAAACCCTTTAGGCTAACAATCTCTCACTTTTTGATTATGACAACCATTTATTTGCAAAGGTATAAAAAAATATGGAATTTATGCTTTATGATATCAATGCAAAACTTAAAGAATATATAGTACAAACTTTTCCCTTTTTGTTAATCAAAAGACAAAACAAGAAAAAAAATATGCATATCAAGAGCATAAGAGAATATGCAAAGTAATTAGATACTTCTCTCCCTTTTAAACAAAAGTAGCATAAATACAAATCAATAAAACACTTCTCCCCTTTTGTCATAACAAAAAGGTAAGAGAAAGCAAAGCATATAAACCAAAAAAGGTCTCCCCTTTGTCATGAAGGAAAAGATGTATATGAGTTAAATGATGTATTAGAGCAAGAACAAGCAAAACTATATCAAATCAACTATAAAAATTCTCCCCCTCTAAGAAAAGAGTGTATCATAGCAAGTATTAGAGCAAAAAAGTAATAAGACAAATAAAATGTAAAAACCTTTTAAGAATGTATCTCCTTTTTTTTTAAAAAAAATAACTCCCCTTTTTGATAAACATAACTCCCCCTAAAATAACTTCTCCTTTTTAATAAAGATAACTTCTCCCCCTAAATCATTCAAGATATGCAAGGATAAAAAAAAAATTCCCCTATATTATATAGAAAATGCATATGTCTGATATTAAATAGCAAATAAAGCATGCAAAAAAATATCTCTTAAGAGAATTTTGCAGGAATACTCCCCTATGATAATCAATAAAGCAAGTCATGCATTGTTATGACATAACAAAAGTTATAATTAAGATCTTTGGAATCATATTTTGAGATGAAAAACTATAGCAGAGCGGAACTACGAGAATTTCACTAAAAAGTGTTTATTGAAATTATCTTTATAGTGAAATAACCTGATTATCGAACGTCATGCACTATGGGTTTGATAAAAGAAAATGGGTATGATACCAAATGAAAATAATCATAAGATTTCATTCATATTCAAGGACATTGGCTTGATTGAAAAGATTAGGCTACAATTAATCACAAGCATATAAACACATCTCAAACACATGATAAGGAAACATGAAAAACATTAATCATCATAGAAATGGAAGCATTAAAAAGAAACTACATTAAGCATTCCAAACAGAAATAGTTCAAAGTTTTTACAAATTAAAGACAAAACAACATACAAGCGCCATCAACTCAAATCTATCATAGTGTCCTCTATTAAGCAAGATGTTTCGAGTCTGATTTATGTCTTCCACACGAGCCTCAAGAGATGTAAGATGTCCTTCTATCATCTCATTCGACCCTTGCATCTCCTGCTTCATAGATGACAGGTCTTGCCACATATTTTGAACTTGATGAGCTAGCTGTGTATGACTTTCATCCATCTTCGTGAAAACGTTCAAGGATGACATTTTTCAAGTTGTCCATTTTCACAGCAAGATCATGGATAGACATGGCTGGAGAACGAGAAGCACGAGCAGTAGAAGGTCCAGGAGAGTGTGGCATATCCATAGCTGCATCATCAAATACGTATGCATGATTTTCTTGATGAACGGGAGACTGCCTACGAGCTTCCCTAACTCTTGGTATCCAAGATCTAGATCCTTTATCCCACCTATAACCCATGAGGCAAAGGATGGTGGTGGAATAGACATCACTTTGGCTATAGTTATAGATATCGGTTTCACTGAAAATGTCAATGTTGAAATGATGAAATAAGATGGACACGTGAAAACCATAGGGCAAGGAAACATTTTTATTCTTTTGACATACGGAAAAATGTTGAAACATAATGTAAGAAAGATCAACTTTTCGACCATTTAAGATGCACCAAATTAAGACAAGATCAAGATATGAAATGTGGTCACGTCCACTAGAATGAGGTACAATAAGATAGGAGATGATATGATGGATAATACGAGAGATGAAAGACAAATGATGAAGAGTAGGTTTAAACCTTTCAGTGATTGTGGGATCTCCACAAATTTGCCTTAAGGCTTCTATTGGATCAAAGCCACCAATGGTTACCCACCAACGGTTATGATACAATTGAAGTCCTCCACTAGGTACATGAAAAATTTCTTGTAATGTGCGAGTATTAATTTCAATTTGAACAACATTTACAAAAGTAGTGAGAGTACTCAAATTCTTAGATTTTAAATGAGTATAAAAGGTTTGCACACACATAGGGTACATGCAAAGTTTTTGTTCAAGGAACCATATCCATTCTTGATTTTGAAAAAATTAACGAATGGGGATGTTTTCCTCGTTAAAGAAATTAAAGGATAAGTACTTTCCAAAAATTATGTTTCTTGCAACAAAATCCGCTTAAAATTTTTGATAAAATTCGGGAGAGGAAAATCTATGGATATTACCACTATCTCTTTGAGAGGACTCACCTTTTTCAAGAATACAACATGTTTTCTTGGTACGGGGAGCCATAAAAATATAGAAAATGAAGAGGATACACAAACAAGTGATGAACCAAAACTAAGAACATGAGACAGAAACGAATATGCAAGAAAAGTGAACTGAAAAATAGGAACCGAACTGATAAACGAAATGCCCTAACAGGAAACAAAGTGAAATGAAGAGGAGAGTGAAGATGTAACCTCAAAAACTAATCTTGGATCCCTTGGACTCTTGATTCTAGGTCTGGAACGCATGAAGAGAAGACGGAGAGGTCATGCGCACGAGAGGGGATGTTTTAAACCTATTTCGAGCCCTATATAGTGACTGGATACCATTTAAAACTCACGAAATAAAAGCTGATGCGCGCAACTCAGTCTACTAAATAGCGGACATAGTCGATTGTGTTAATTTTTTTTTTGGGCTTTCTTATCCAGGCGACTGGTTTAAAATTCAGGTGATAGATAAAGGTTGTTTTACACAAATTCAAGTAATCAGAATATAATCATTAGTTATACCAGTTAATGACATGATTTGAAAGGAATTAATATCACCAATTTGTAGCACAAAGATGAGCACAGAATAAGCACATATGGGGTGTGAAAGAGGCACAAAAATTCAGGTAATAAAATGAAAATATCCTATTTTTATATGCCAAAAATTAATCATTTTACCTTAGGTTTTCTGTCACTTAAAGTGACTGAAATTACCAGGTTTTGAGGCTTTTAGTAGGCGTAAAGCTTGGTCTCTAATTACCCAAAAAAAAGCTTGGTCTTTCCCTTCGTATCCCTTTGCTACTTCACTTCTTGATTTGCACCTACAAAATGGTTATATGCATATTGCTTTGGTACCCATTTCTTATAGGGTCCTTGAATGTTAGCATCATAATACATGTTATGCATAGCCGAATAAAAATCAAATCTATGCATATAAGGACCATAATGTCTTTTGACGGGAGGTATGTGATTGGCTTTCCAATTTGATTGCCTCGCATTGGTAGGTCTCTTATGTCTAGGCATTTTAGGCAGTCTAGGTGGTGGATCACATTTTCTAACCCAAACTTTCTTAGATGATTTATTTCATTTAAGTCTAGAGAAACAAAATTTTGAAATATGTCCATTTTCCCACAAAAATCACAACTTAAAGGTTTTTGAATTGGTACATGAGTAGAAGGATTCTTATGCACCGATTTTTGCTCGTTTGGGTTGAAACCAAGACCTTCCTTATTGAAGGTACATTTTGTGCCTAGAATCATTTCTATATTCTTCTCACCTTGAGTGAGCTTAGCAATGATCATAGTTAATTCCTCAACTTTTTGTTTTAAAAACAAATTTTCATCTTAAAGCTCGGTTGATGGTGCTAAAACTGGTTTTTCCTTCTCTTTCTCAAAACCTTCAATTTTTGACTTTATAGAAGTTATTTCACTTTTCATGGATTTATTTCTTGATTTTGTTTCTTCTAACTTGTTAAGATGAATTCCTAGAGCTTCTTGAAGCTCATCAATAGAAGGTATATTTTCATTATCACTATCATTATCGCTATCACTACTAGAATCGTAGGTTAGCTCATCTTCAAAAGCCATCAATGCAAGGTTGACTTCTTCATCATTGGGTTCTTCATTTTCTTCTTCACTAGATTCGGTGTCATCCCACGTCGCTTTCATCGCCTTCCTTGGAGGTTTTCTTTTGTTCTTCTTAAGGAGGGGACAATCGGGTTTGATGTGACCCGATTTGTAACATCCATAGCATATCACATCTTCTTTTTCTTCTTCTTCTTCTTTCTTGGAGCTCAATATTCCCTTAAATTTGGAGGATTCACCCCGATGTCATTTTTCCCTAAGGAATCTTTCTCCTTGCTTCTTATTCTTGAGAAATTTCTTGAATTGCCTTGTTATGAGGGATATTTTTTCATCCTCCTCACTTGAGCTTTCCTCCTTAAATTTTTCGTTTTGGGTGGAGGCTTCGAATGCAATTTTCTTCTTCTTCTTGCCCTCATCTTCATTGTCAACCTTCTTATTCAACTCGTGGGTCATAAGATTTTCAAGAAGATCATCCAAGCTATGTGTGGTGAGATCCTTAGCTTCTTGAATTGCGGTGATCTTTGCTTCCCAAATTCTTGGCAAACACCTAAGGATCTTCCTTACCATTTCTCCATTAGAATAAACCTTGCCAAGAGACTTTAAACTATTAATAATGTTAGTGAAATGAGTAAACATATTAGAAATAGTCTCATCCTCTTGCATTTTAAACAATTCATAGTTATGCACAAGAAGACTATTCTTAGATTCCTTCACTGGATTGGTCCCCTTATGGGTAACCTCAAGCCTATCCCATATCTCCTTAGCGGTACCACAAGATGAAATCCTATAAATTCGTTAGAATCTAATGTACAATACAATATATTCAAAGCCTTGACATTTTTCTGCATTTCCTTAATGTCGGCCTCATTCCATTCTTCTTCCAGTTTAGGGACTCTAATTCCATCAACTAACTTAGTAGGTCTCCTAGGTCCGGTCATTATAACCTTCCAAAGGTCATAATCAATGGCTTGAATATAGATCTTTATTCTAGCCTTCCAATATGCATAGTTTGTTCCGTTGAACAAAGGAGGTCTAGTGATTGATTGGCCTTCCGATGGAACAAAATTAAAGGTTGTCGTATGATCTTAACTCTAAGATAGAAAAGATATAAACTAGTAGAAGAGTTGAGACTCTGATACCAATTGTTGATCCAGGTATGCAACCTAGAGGGGGGGATGAATAGGTTGTTAGGCAACTTAAAACCTAATAGTCTCTTTTTCAAACTATTTCTAGCACTTAGAAAATAAACAACAATGCGGCAGAAATTAAACAAATTAAAGTGCAGAAAAGTAAAGAGAATGGGAAAGAAGCAATCAAACCACAACACCGAGACGTATAGTGGTTCGACCAAATCTCGACCTACGTCCACTCCCCAAACGTCTTTAGGAATTCACTATAAGATTCTTAAGGTGAATCGAAACCTCAATACAAATGGATTAGTTTAGTGGGTCAATCGGAACCTCCTTCTTCTATCGGGTGAAGAGTAACCTCCAACGGATTCTTGAGTTGGTGAATCGAAACCGCCTTCTTCTTGATGGTGAAGCGAAACCGAGAGCTTGATTTGTTGAAGATAGTAATCCGGCTCAAGCAATGTAGTGACAGTGGCTTTGTCCTCCTTGTGAGGTGATAATATAATGTAAAAAGCTCACTATAAGTTTCTCTCACTCTCAAAGATAATTTACAATCAATGTATAGTAAAAGAGAGGAGTACAATCAATGTAATCTGGTATATAAAAACCAGAAGTAAAAGCTCAAGATAAGAAACTAGGTTTTGAGCACTAAAAGAGGTGAATGATGATGATTGATAACTTGGATGCTTGTATATATGTTCACCAACCATTCCAAGTAGCAATAAAGGCTCCTTAAATAGCCTCTTGATGAATTATAACCGTTGAAGCAAAAATATATCCGTTGGAAGTCAAAATATAGCCATTGTACTTTCCATTTTCTAAAAACCCCCGCAAAAGTGTCGAACTTTTCTCCAAAGTGTCAAAATTTTTCTCTAAACATCGTTGACTCAATCGACTGAATAGATAACACAGTCGACTGTGTTCTATATGTAGGCTGTTGTGCTGGAAATTAAGGTTTGAACTTTTTCTTCTTTCTGTCGAACTTTTGTTTAAAAAGATGGAAAGTGTCGAACTTTTTAGGAATGTGTCAACACTTATCTTGGCCTTAAGGAGAGAGAAAAAGCTCGGGAGTTTGGTGTCTTGAAACGGGTTCGATGCATTTTATTTTTCTGAACACTGCTTTACTCAGTCGACTAATAAGCCTATACAGTCGACTGTGTTGCCTCTTTTTGGTCAACTGCATGGCTATTTTTGGCATATTTCCTTCTATTTAAAAATTCTTCAATCTTTTCTTTCCTTTTTGGCTGAGCATAGGTTTAAGTATATTCGGTTTAATCCCTGAAATAACTCACTTAAGCACAAACAAAGATTAGCAACAACAAATCAATGTGTTGTTATAATCAAAATAAAAAATAAGGCTTGAATGAAAAATCCTTTAGGCTAACATTGAGGGACGACTCAGAGCTTTGATCTTTAAGAGTTTTGTTTCTCTGGGTTGACTTAACCTTCACCAGGGACGGCCCAGTCACTTGGGCTTCTTGAACTTCGATCTTCAAGCCACTTTCCTTAGGCTCGAACCTTGATTCTTTTTAAGCTCCAGTTCTTCGTGAATCTATATCATCTTTAAGTAGATGTTTGAGCTCTTCTTGATTTCCTTGGATACTCTTCAAAATGTTCAATTTTCGAGCTTCATTATTTTTAAGAACTTTTATCCTTAATCTTCAAAATCTTTTGCTTCTCTGAGCATTTTGAGCTCCTCTCTGTGATGCATGACTTGACATTCCTCAACTTGAAGTATGATCACTTTTAGGCATTCAAGCTCTTCGGCAAAGGCTGAAAAAGATAGCCAAACTAAGAGAGAAAGAGAATTCACTTGCAAGCAATAATGCTTTATCCATATCTCTTCTCTTTCTTCTTCTACTACTAATTCTTCTTCTTATTCTTGAGGTGGAACCTCGTCCATTGATAGGTCGATGCTCCTTCTTACATCACCTTCAATCTCGAGTCTCTTCAGGGTCCTCAACTGACTTGGCTTGGGATTGAAAACTTGATTTCCTCTTTGGCATTCCATTGAGCTCCCTTGCTCAATACAAGAAGTCGATCCATTGATCGGCTTAACTTATTGAGCTGCCTTGCTCAATATGAGAAGTCGATATATTCTTCGGCTTGACTTTCTGTTGTGCTTGAGAGGTAGCTTTAACTTGAAAATTCTTTCTTAAACACGAGCAAATATTAGCAACAACAAATCAAGGTGATGTTATAATCAAAATAAAATTAAGGTTTGATTGAAAAAGCCTTTAGGCTAACACCACCCATGGAATGCGGAACACCTAAGAAGATACAACCCCTAAAAGGGAGGTACAATTTACCTCAGTTTTTGAGTAGATAATAAATACCTGTACATGATCTACATTTCAATAAAGAAAATTCTACTTCGGATTTTTACATTATGCCTTCAACTTTTAGAATATTCTGCATATGCTAGCCCTATACAACTAACTCGCAGGAAATATGACAAATGAAGACCACTGTGCCTACGGGCAGGGTTGAGAACAAGATCTCTTGGCCCAGACCACGTGTCCTAGTTGGAAATCAAGACCCATGCGCTCATGTGGCGGGGCCAAGGACAAGATCTCTTGGCCTAGACTAATCAGTCCCAGGTGGGGTGTCGACCAAGACCACTATGCCTATGAGCATGGTTGAAAACAAGATCTCTTGGCCCGTATCACGTGTCCTAATTGAAAATCAAGACCCCTACACTCACGTGGCAGGGCCGAGAATGAGATCTCATGGCCCAGACTGATCAGTCCCAAGTCGAGTAGAAAAAGATTAATAGATCAAAATTAGTCAAAAACAATCTGAGATAAAGCATCAAGAGATAAGTACAAGCACCAAAAAAGTGGTTGTTGCAATGAAGACTAAAAATTTCAAGGGTAATTTTGAGGAATTAGGAAAGAGTCTCAAGAGAAGGAGGAGGAGGAGAGGAGCTCGGCCTTCTGCCCCATCAGCTCTAGGGGCGGTCGGCTCATCGTCGACTGATCCTGCGTCTTTTCCCCCGCTCAGATCTACAATAAAAGCCTACCCCATTTGCTCGGGTGACACTCGCCTGATCTGCTCGATGGCATTGAAGTCCATCTCAGGCCACCTCTCTTGGGTGAGCTCCCAGAACGCCTCGAAGCCGTTCCGTCAATCCCGGTCAGTCCTCGTTTAGACCTCTTGGGTGATCCTGATCTGCACCCTGGCCTCAAAGGTGACCCTCTCCCGGTCTAGCTCCTGGCGTAGGCACTCCACCTCGGCATTTAGGCAACGAGAGTCACGCCGCATAAGCCGTCGCACGTCCTCGAATTGCAACATCTTCCTCACGACATGGTACCCCAAATCCACCGCCTATGACAACCAACACAAGGGATAACAGTGGAATGATAAATCAATAGACAGAAAAAGGGATTGAAATTCAAAAGCTAGCTGGCTATTATTGAACAATGAGATGTCAAACATACACTAGCTGCATCCCGGTAGTAACGGGTCGCGATCTCTTCGGTGGATAGCCCCCGGAGGACATCGTTATCTCCCTCAGTAAAGCCCCACTCAATGAACTGCATGCCTGCATCTCCTTCCTCAAAAATGGTGGTCAAGGTTGTAATATCGTGAACCAATTTAATAATTTTTTTTTCATTATTTAAATCGGGTCACAAAAATTTTAAAACCATAAAAAAAATGTTTTAATGGTGGGTGATATATGTATATATATGTTCATAATATATATATATACATATATTCTTATGTATATTTTTCTTGTTTGGCACAAAAATTATAATAATAATAATTTATTTATTTATCTGTTTGGAGAGTATTTATACATATATATATGTATAAATATATATATCCTTTTATATGTAAAAAATAATAATAATAATAATAAAACAGTCCACGCCAAACGGCGCCCCAACGCGCGCTAGGGCACGCCGCACAACAGAAGCCTTATAATGGCTTCACATCCAATTGGCCATGGTAGCTGTTTCTCTCATTTTCTTTTTATTTATTTATTTTTTTTCTCTCCATTAAACCAAACACAGAGAAGGCTTAGGGTTTTGCTTCAAACTTTCTCTTCTTTTTCCATCACAGAGTCGGCGGCTGGGTCGATATTGGTTTAAGGTTTTCAAAATTTTTTGTGTGTTTTGTATGGAAGAATATGTGGTTGGAGCAGTCAACCCGCGCAGCCCTTACTGCCGGCTGTTCCCGTTTGCGGCCTGTGTAGAGAGAGAGAGAGAAAGAGAGAGGGGGGGGGGGGGGGAACCG
>JAULLE010509649.1:0-10100 GCA_035668155.1 Sarracenia purpurea
AACAAGAGGAAGAGGAAGAAGAACTCGAGATCAGACTTTTCTGGACTTAGAGTTGCTGCCCAGCCATATTTCGGCTGTAAGGGGTAAGTTTTTGAGGTTACTTTTGTGAAGTTCCAGAATTTTGAGGCAAGTCTCTAGAATTTTCATGAATCTTCGTATGTGATTAATTTCTAATCCATAATCTTCGTATTTCAGATCAAGGATTGCGACTTTAGACTCCTGGAATTCTGATTTTCGGCCTCAATTGATTAACCAAGGTAGGTTATATGATTGTTGACGCGTAGGAGTTTATAACGCGTGAAGTTTGAAGAAAATCATGATTTTTGCTAATAAATCATGTAATTTCCCATGAATAGTCGAAGGTTTTGATTGAAAGTTGTTTATATGATGTTTCTAAATGTCTTGCTTGAGGTTAGAATACTGATATAACAAAAATATGAAGTTTCGAAGCAAAATCGTAAGGTTTAAAGTTGCAGGATCTCTCTGTAACAGGCGACACAGTCGGCTGTGTTCCAACACAGTCGGCTGTGTCACCCGAAACTGGGGTTCTGAAACAGGCCGACACAGTCGGCTGTGTTCCTGTCGTCTGTTTGTGCCCTGTGTGAAATTATGTGAAGCGGAAGAGAGGTTTGGATGAGGTCATTTGATGAAGCTTTGCTACATCTTCACTGTTATAGAATAGCTTAATATTCTGTGTTTTGTGGTTATGAAAGATGCAAGAAGTAAGAAAGAAAGGTTGATAAATTTCAACTCGAAAAGATGAAGTTTTTGAAGTAAGAACAAGAGTCCAATATTTCTTGAAATGTGATCTGCTGAATGAGAAGATATTTATATATATATATATATATATAAATTAAATCAGAAGAGTTTAGGTCTTCCGAAAGAGAAATTAGACGTCTAAAGTGTTCCAAATTATGACACGTGGAATGTGAAGGTGTTTGCTCGAAAAATGTTAAGTCCCATGAAGTTGTTGAAGATAAGTCTTATGGGCCCAATGAAGTTGTAGTGTTGAAGTTAACTTTCTGTGAAAGTTAGATTGTAGTACGTGAAGTGGGTGTCGGGTCAACATCCCGAATGTTAGAAGGTATATTCACAAAGTCAGATGGATAACTAGAAGTATAATGACTAATTAAATAGAAAGGGTTCCAGGAAGCCGAGGGTAGAAGCTTGAGGACGCAGGAAGTGAGGGAAACTAAAGTCCTTGTCGGGATTGTTAAGAATGAAAGAAAAATGTTGAAGATGGTCCCTTGGTTCTAGGGATTCGAAGTATGACCCCGGTAGCCAAAGTAGGTGTATTTGATAAGCAAAGTGTCTCAGGACTCTTGAAGTCCTTCCTAACAAAAGAATTAGAAGTCTAAAGTGGAAGGGATATGTCTAAAAGTTTTCTAGACAGAGGTGGTAAATGGGTGGTCTCTGCCTCCCACTTGATGTCATGGAAGGTTAGTTATTACATGTGTGTAATATTGGAAGTAAGCCCTATTTACTTTGATGTATTTCGAATACATTACGAAGTATGGAAGTAGAATGAAGTGTGTAGCTGTAGAGGGAAGTATAGAATTGTTTTGGAATAGCTTAGGCCTTCCAATAGAGATGATAAATGCTAAGTATCTCTATATGTGAATTTTTGCATATAAAGTGACTTGTATATGAAGTTAAAAATTAATAGAAAGTTAAATATCACAATAAGTGAATATTTGAATGTGAAGTGATTTGTTTATGATGTGTTATGAATTGTTAGAAAGTTAAATATCACAATATGTGAATATTTGAATGGTAAGTGACTTGATTGTGAAGTGTTAAAAAGGGAATGGATTTGCCCATCTGTGAATGGGCCGAAGTTTCTAACTCTTATTGAGTTAATGGATTTGCCCGTCCGTGAGGGGGCCGAGAGAAGGGGAAGTATGTAATTCCTTCTCGGGATGAAGAGAAGGTGAAATTTGTAATTCCTTCTCGAAGTTTGTAATTTAAACCATAACTGGAGAGAAGGTGAAGTGTGTAATTCCTTCTCGACAATTAAGAACGATGTAAGTTAATGAAATTTAAATCTGTAGTAAATTATGAACCTACGGATCATAATGAAAAGGAAGTTAACTGAAAGTGTGAAGCGGAAGAGAACTGAAGTATGCATGATGTTGTGATTATTTCATTCATATTCATGCATTGTCTAATGCTATTTCATTATTGCATTTCATATTTCCTACTAGCTAAATGCTGACGTTGTTATTTTATTTTCTTATAAAATAACAACGCAGGTAAGACAGATATGACTATAGTACAGGATTACAATGGACGCATGCGGTGGAGCTTTGAAGATGTTTATTTCTTCTTCATGTTTTTAGAACCTGTTGAAGAGATTCAAGATTTGAATTTAGTTTATGTTCGAGGCAGGGGACTTCCTCCTATTCAATTCTTTTTCCATTATTTATATGTTGGTGAGAAACATTTATTTGGGTATTGAGTTTGTGGGAGTATGAGAACATTTATATTCTCTTTACATTATCTTGTACTGTAAAAACTAAAAGAATGGTTTTAAGTTTCAGAGAATGGTTTAACCGAAAGGTTGAAGCTGCAGGATTTTTCCCCTCTGACTGGACACAGTCGGCTGTGTCCCAACACAGTCGGCTGTGTCAGGACAGAATGTGTTGGTCACCTGTTTTGTAAAAAAAAATAAAATGGAGTGGCTGCAATCCCGTTTAAACAGCTAAAGTTTGTAACATTTTTATTGAACTTCAGCAACACTTTGAGAGGTTTTTAAGTACATTTTTGAAAGAGAAGTTTTACTCATTAAAATGAATTTTTTAATTAACTTTAAAAAGGTCAGACTGTTACAAAGTCACTGGAATATGGAGGCTTTCTAGGATGTATAGATTACCAGTTCTTTGCCCAGTCTCAATTTGCTTATTGGATGTCCGTTCTTGAACAACACAACCAGAAGAGGAAAATAGGACATCAAAACTAAAATCAGAGAGTTGACTAAAAGATAACAAACTAACCGATAATTGTGGTATGCAAAAAACATTAGGAATAGATAAAGATGAGGATGCAGATGGTACAACCGAACCAATAGAGACAACGTGTATAGGAGAGTCAATTTGCAGTTTGAGCAGTAATAGGAGATGAGGGAGGAACACAATAACTGAGACATGATAAATTAGATGTCATATGATGGAAAGAACTAGAGTCGAATATCCAAGTAGAGGATGATATACCTGAGAAAAAAGAATTACGAGAACCTGAATGAGAGGTAGACATGGAAGCATGTGACTGATCCCCAAAAGAAGCGAGCAATGCTTAAAGTTGATATTGCAATGACTGAGACAAGTGGGATGTAGTACCAGCAGAAACAGGTGTAGGGAGAGCAGTAGGTGGGCGATGAGGTGGTGCAGAGGCGCGGTAGGTGGCTAAAGAAACCTGACATTTCTGTGTTTTCTTAGGACAAGCAAACTTTCAATAACCCTTTTGGTGGCAAAAACTACACTCATCCTGAGCAACCCATGACTTAGGTTTTCCCATAACTTGAAGTTTATCGTCGGCCATGGAGGAAAGACTGGCAAAACGGCACCAAACAGTGATCAAATAGTAACCAAAAAGGGCATAAATGGCAAACAGTAACCAAAAAGGTCGCCAGAGCTTCGCCGGAGGTCAACGAGGTCGCCAAACCTACTAGTGAGGTCGGCGAGGTCGGTGGCGAGGGTTTTCTGGTGTTTGAGGGTCGAGGTCTAGGGTTTTTGATGCAATAGGAGTCTAGCGGCTAGGGTTTTTGATGTTGGCTTTGTTGGTGAGGTCATCGGAGGTCAGCGAAGTACTAGAGTGAGTCGCCGGAGGTCGGTGAGGTCAATGGCTAGGGTTTTTGGTTTTTGAGGGTCGGCGTCTAGGATTTTTAGGGTTTCTAAAGATCGGTAGTTAGGGTTTCAGAGGCGTGAAGTGGCGACTAAGTTTTCAGAGGCGGCTAGGTTTTTCAGATTCTAGGTGGCTAGGGTTTTCAGAAGCTAGGGTTTGTGAATGATGAGAACTTTGCGACTGGAATGGTGATGATGTTCGTCTAAACAGATACGACTGGGGGTCGATGAGACAGAGGGATGGGGGTGGGCTGGGGTTTGGCTAAAGAGGAGAAGAAAGCAGGGTCGGCTAGGGTGAGAAGAAAGTAGGGTCGCCTGAGAGGAAGTTCAGTGCCGGGGTGAGATCAACGGCGGCAGTGGCAAGCTAGGTTTTTCGGTCTTGCTCTGATTCCATGTTAGGAAAATTTCAAGAGAATATTATTGATATTTTCCAAAAGGCTTAAACAATAATGAAGAATTACATCAAATATATAGCCTACGGGAAATCTAAACTAGGAAACAATATCATAACCTATAAATGGAAAATATCACACTACTAATTACACAATATATACAAAATCTAAATATTCTCACACTACTAATTCGACTTGTCCTTTGTTTGGTTACAAGGCCTAATGATTTTCTCATAATAAACAAATCGGAACTGTAACCCATACACATTTTGGTAACTAGAAGAAGTAAGATTAAACAACGATGAAGAGATATAATTGAAAGCAAAAAATACTGTTTCCAACATCTTAAACATGGAAATTATAATTTCTTCAACACCGCCAACTTTTTGTAGGAAGAAGATTGGTTCTTATTAAAAAGAACTATTAAACATGAAAATCCCTAATTTCTTTTCCCTTGGGAAAATATATATTCCCTTCCTCACGAACTTCACCTTGTTACACTAGTATCTCAAAGTCTTTGCAAGTTCAAGTTATGGTCAAGAAAAGGATGAGAAAAATAGGGAGTTTTTGTGAAGGGAGAAGAATTTTGTTAACGGCTATGAATAATCTGGAGGTGATCTTTGGCTGCCGAATATCTCTTCCTGTCACCAAGATTTGAAGAGTTGAGAGGAGTTCTTGCTGCCAAGGGCTGAGAGCTGTGAGTGCAAAGAGGGAAAGAGTGAATTGGGGCTGAGATGTGCATAACATTTGGTAATGGCACAAGTATAATTATTCAAAACAATATATTTATGTCAATTGTGGAGTCATCCCTTTATTTGTGCCTGAAGCAGAAACAGAGAAACATCCCCTAGGCTGCTTCCCCCCCCCCCAAAAAAAAAAGAAGCTTCTCAGCCGCCTAAGTGCTTCGAAGAAGCTAGAATCTGGTACAAAAATCTGCTGCAAAACACTAAAAATCAGAAGCAATAATCTATACCTATACCAAACACCCACATTGAAAAAAATCTTAATTTAGTTGCTTAATACAAAAAACCATGCAACACATAGCAATATGCAATTATCTAAACCTAGTATGCACTTCTAGCCTGAGAGGTGTGCAATAAAATTCAAACTAACTTAAAATGAGAAAATTCCAGCAAGTATATAATTAATAAAAATAGAATCTTAATGGTACTAAAATACTCCTAAAACTTTGCAAAAACTTGCAAAAATTAAAAATCTGCGAAGGAACAACAATTATTCAGGCAAACTAAGTCTAAAAAAGAAAAATAAGCTACTTACACAATTTCAAAACCTAAATAAAGTAAAAAGAATAAAATACTTACCTAGTATTATGAAGAAACGGTTTGCAAGTGGAACAAATGGAAACTTCTTATTACAAAAAGGAAAAAGTTGAAGCAGTGAAGAGTCTTTCTAACAGGCAGTCACCCAAGCTTGAATAATCTAAATGCGTTTCTTTGCTCTTGGCAAGGCCACCTGGGATCACAAGCAACTCAAGGGTTGCTGAAGGCTAAGTGTGAGTGCAGGGGAATGAGGAGGAGTAGGCTCCGTGTTGGTTTTGGGAACGCAGGAGGCTGGGGGGCCTGTAAAGAGATCCCTAAATCTATCCAAGAGTGAGTTTTAACCATGTGTTTAAATTTATTTCGGAGACCTTATATCCCTAAAAGGCAAGAATTTTAAATATTCCAAACCACAATCCAGTAAAGGCTCTGCATCGATATGCTAGTAAATGTGCATTTATCTTCCTGCCTCTGAATTTTTGATCCCTTATTTACCCAGTTACACTGCATAGTATTTACACAAATGTCTACATTTAACCTTTTACATTTTATCTTTTCATTTACTCAAAATAGTACACGTAAATAAGGAATTACCTTGGAAGTGTCAAAAATACGGAAATCTAAATAAATAAAATGTCAAACCCTGGTATCAGATCAAATTCCGAAAATATTATAATGGGATAAAAATAGTCAAACCCCTACAAGAACAAATTTCGAAAATGTTGTGATGGGACAAAAATAGTAACTTCTCTATTATGAGTCTTCTGCCATAACCCAAGATGGCATAGGTCTCATTTTTTGTTCCTATTTGCGTATGTGCAAAGACTGATTCATTGGGACTTCAAATACTAAAGAATTTACCATTGGGGTTGAGAAATAGTTCTGGTTAATGGATGTGAAACCATTTAGTAAGTTCTGATTCTTTCGTAGCATTGTTTCGATATTACACGTCACTTTTCATCATCGGGTGCACCCGAGTCAACCTAAAACTTATAAACTGTCAAATAGGGGTATCTATAACCATTAACACTTCTCATTGTGAAGTGGTTTGTGGTTAACTTCAGGGCCTTCTTGTGTGGGAAGCGGGGTTCCTGCTTGGCTTCAAAACCAGCATGACCCTGCTGGTCCTTCATTACATTCAATTTCAAAACATATTTTTATGATCAGATTCGTTTATTATGTATAACTCATCGATTTTGTTATCTATGTAAAAATTTAGGTTAATCCAATACCGATATCTAAGTGATCGAATAACATTTATTTAACAGTTTTTTTCTTAAAATCATAATTTTTGCTTATTTTGAGAAAAAAATTGGTAAAAAAATGTTATTCGATCACTTAGCTACTAGTATTGGATTAACCTAAATTTTTAAGTGGAAAACAAAATCGACGAGTTACACATAATGAATGAATCCGATCATAAAAACATGTTTTGAAATTTAATGTAATAAAGGAACCGCAGGGTCCTGCTGGTTTGAAGCCAAACAGGAACCCCTTCTCCTCTGGTGTGGTGGATTTGGTTCATTTGCCAGTTTCAAAGAAGGGGAATGCGAAGGATGAACATATGACCGATTTGTGAAGAAGTTTCATGCTCGTACCCATATTGAGAATCCAATTCCAAATACAGGGCTATGTCATATTGTGCCATATTTTGCTGTGGCTTCTAGTGTTAGAAATACTCCCCCAACTTGAGGACACCTTTTTTTCTTTTGCGAGGGCAGTCCTGATGCAGTCACTCTTTATGTGTTCTTACGTGTTTCAAGTGTAGTAGCCACTATCCTAATGCCTATAAATTGTAGAGCTTTGGCTCATTGTATCTTCGCTGTAAGAAATGCTCTCTTTCTTCCCTAAATTTGTGAAATAGATTGTTATCATATCTCACGTCAGTCAGCTGCACTGCTCCTTGTCACTACCATCTCCTCCTCCTCCTTCAAAAAGTTGCTCCTCTTTGTCACATCATGATTATTATTTAAAATATTTAGCTTTTTATCCCTATTTTATGTACTCTTATGAAATATGGCCAATGTGTGCTGTGTCCGACACAGCTGAAGCATTTTTAGGTCTAAAATAAAAATGAAAATAAAAATAAAAACAGCACTTGCTTAGTTGTGTGTTTGACGTTTCTAAGACGTGTCACATGTAGGAACACACCTCAGAGTTGTGTCTGCATGTGAGATGGGGGAGTTGTGCCATTTGCTTGGCTCATGTCATTTAAAGAGATGATAGCTTTATTGATACTACTGGAATAGTGACGATGTTTGTGTTATAAGAAACTTTTCTATACTTATTTTGGGAAACCATTGGCTTTGACAAATTTGTGGGTAGAATGTTTCTTTCAAGTAAATCCAACTTTGTCTTGATTATTGTAGTTATTCTTGTCTCATGAAAGGCATCTTGCTCTTCTCCCTTGTACTTCTGATCTGACAGAATTTTTTTTCTTACAAAAAAAAAGGAAAAGGAAAAAAAATCTAACATTTTAATTTGTTTAAAGAATAAATTACTTCTACTTTAGTGCCTGTAGTAAGTGCTTCTGTCAATATCATTTGTGAAGGAACCCTTTTGAATCACATTTGTTATTGCATCTCCGATTTTAGACTGCACATCTGAGCTTTACTAGTTTCATATCTAGTTGACCTTAAAATATATTTGTTGGTTTGCAGAATGTTGTTGGCTTTCAGTGAGCAGACAACAGGTGAAAAACTTCCAGAGAATGCATCAGACCAGGAACTGCTTGAAATAGTAATGGCTAGGTGAGATCTCATTTCTGTTTGGATAGATTTCATTAGGATTGATGAAATCGGAGAGGTATACAGGTTGCATCTGAAACTCCGGTAGAATCTGTTCTAATTGATTCTAACAGAATTCCTCAGTATACCTCCAGCCAAGTCCAAAGGGAAAGTGCAGGTTTAGAATCAGATTGATGATGTTCATGTCTTACTTTCTAATATTTTCTTTTCCTTTTTCATTTCATTTTAATCGCTGTATTGGCAATATTCTTGTTTCTTTTTTCCCTTTTAGCACTCAAAAAACTACACGTTTCCCTTCAATTGTTATGGTCTATCTTATGCTTGGATTTATTTCTGCATTTAGCCAGCATAAGCAGAAAGAATTATTCTCTACCACCATATATACGTCATAAATAAGACTATCGAAATGAAAACTTCATGAATAAGAAAGCATTGAAGGTGCTCTAAATTGTTATTATTCATTTTCTTTTTATTCTCCACTTTTGAGGTTCTCCAGTAACCAACCTGATGACTTGGCTTGTTTGTTAAAAAATTGTTCATTAAGTCAGGCTTGGTGGTCTAGAATTCATCTTGAGATAAAGTTCTAGCAAATTTGATGACACAATAGGAGCACCGAAAGTCTACATCCAATCGTGTGTATCACTAGGTCCAATATAGAGCTTCATCAACAAATATTGAAGTTCTTCCTTTTCAGTGGCCAAGCATATCCTGTCAAGCATACATCAGTATTCTTATTGAGATTCGGAAACCAAATTTCATAACTTGAATGTCTGGATATTCTGCCACTCAATGTCCATGCTTTTGCTTAAAGTTTCAATTTCCTGGATGTGTAGATTCTTAATGGCTTTTAGTTCAAATTCTTGATTGAGTCGTGTGACTCGGAGGTGGTTCGAGTTGAGATTAGTGCCATATGGATGTGCCAGTGCTTTGGTCAAGTTATTGATCTTAGGATGATATCATAAATTGGGTACAAACGATTTTGAGTCCTTTTGGTCATTTTCCTCTTTCTCTAGAGTGATGGTTAACATCTATGTGGACATGCATTTCCGTTAATGTGACTTTTTCTGACATTATCATGCTTCGATATGTTATTTTGAATGTTCTCAAGGGTTTTTCGAGACTTCAGTTTTCATTACAAGGTTTTCAAATAGTTGGTTTTCCGAGACTTCAATTTTCATTACCAGGGCTTCAAATAATTTTTGACCTTTTTAGTCTGTTATATTTTTTTCCACTTATTGATCAATTTTAAATCTTTAACTGCGATTATACTGTTCCCAACCTCTCACATGGCTCATAAACTTCACTGCTTTGCCAAACTAAAACTTGTATTTTTAAATACTTCAATTTTGGTCATTTACACCACCTTAGTTTTGAACAATAAGCTTTGAACAATGTATTGTTTTGTTCATACAACAATCTTATTCTTCAATAACGGATAATTTCTTCTTATGGAGAGAACTTATCTCAAGAATAACCTGAGGAAAGATAATAAGGCGATTGTTTCACTGAAATAATGCTTCGCTTGAACATAGTTTATACTTTCTCTTATCTCACAGAGAAGCGAATTGTCACTTCATCACCAGGACAGCCAGATGTATTTCTAAGGAACTTTCAATAAGATTGAGTTGACTTTAATGTTGTGGTGTTTTGTTAAGTTATGGGTATGTTTGTATATCCATATGTTTTGTCTCATTATATAAATAATAGTGATAAGGGAGCTAACCTTAATTATGTTGCTCTCTTTTCACTGTCAGAATAATTCTCTTAATTCTTTGTTGCTTTCTCTCTTCATACATCAATTTTAACATGGTATAAGAGCAAAAACCTTCGTGATAGTGATTTCTT
>JAULLE010509756.1:0-10086 GCA_035668155.1 Sarracenia purpurea
AAAAAACTATAAAATCAAAAGGCTAAAAATATCAAATAAAAACACAAACTTCTAAAATATTCTATTTAAACTCCGAGTATTTTTAAAATACAATGATACCCCTTATTCATAGCTTATTTACTACAATTACCAAAAATATATAATTGTGAATATTAAATATATATATGTATATATATAAAGGTAAAATTGTACGTTTTGAATTAAAAGAAAAAAAAAAACTACCTTTTTACCCAAATAATCAACTTAAAAAAACAGCTTAAAAGCTAAGTTATCAAACAACTTTCTTTAAACTCAATTTAATTTTTTGACTAAAAACGTGAAAAACAAATAAAGCTAGTTTTTAAATTAGTTGCCAATAGGACTCAAAGTGAATCTTAGTTACTCATTTTAAATTTTGGGTATTTTTTTGATTTTTTTTCTTTGTTGCATAGAATTGCTGTTAAAAACTAGAAAAAGAAAAGAAAAAGATTAAGTGAGATAAGGTGCATGGACAAAGTGTAAACCATTTCTCTAATTCCAAAATTTGTGTAAATTATTAAGAGACTATTGTTTGTTAGGGTGATAAGAAACTGAAATCATGTTTATAAATTTAAAAAATATTCCTAATTGACGATTTTTTTTTTCTTTCGAGTAGGAAAGGTTTTTTTTAAGAATTTTAAAAAAGCAACTTTTTCAAAATTTTGGTCTTATGAAGGCCATATTCTCTTCACAAATTTAATTGAACCTTCAATTAATTAAAAAGAATCCAAACCCAGAACCATAAAATAAATAAGATAAAGATTTTCAAACGAGAAATTATTAATGATTTAGAACGAATAATTCAAAAATGATTAGATTGAAATATGTTATGTAGAATTCATGCATTTAGATAGATTGATAAACGGACACACACTTTTTTTTTCGATTGGAGGGGGATACAAGCGAAGCGGGATGGGGGGAGGGGGTTAGATCCGCATACCTGAAAATCCACCAGAGGAGCCAAACGCCAAGATCAAACCACCATGAGCACATAACCGGCAGAACTCCTTCCAAAGCGTTGGCCCCAAGTTTCGAACCTGGAACCTGTGGTGCACAGCCCCAGCCTTTATCCACTTGGCTGGGGGCTGATGTGCTGTGTTTAGGGTTTTAAGCCACTTTGGTCAAAAGTCAAAAGTCCGTTCGATTGGAGTATTCCCTTTAAGGTGTTAATGCTGTGAAATAACAAAAAAGACAAAAAAGCCTAAAAGATGATTGTTTGTTAGGAATATGTTTAGTTTTATATGTAGAAGAGTAAATTTGAAAATTATTAAGAAAAAGCCATAAAAGCCTAAAAGTTAAAAGTCAAAATGATAGGAGTTAAAAAACTACGCTTTTGGCTTTTTGGACTTTAAACAAAAAGCTAGAAAACCGGTTTTAAGCTATTACCAAACGAACTCTAAATGTTACACAAATGCATTACAAAAGGTCTGGTACATAGATTATAATTGCTAGTGTATGCCATTACTTTTTCCGAATAAGCTTTCTTGTTGTTTGTATTGGATTTTTTTTCAACTTCGAGTCCAAACCTTATATTTTCTCTTAATCGAAAAAAATTAAATAAAAAAAGACCAAAAAAGGCAAAGAGTCATAAAAGATGAAAATGTAACTTATTTTCGCCTATAAACATTGATTAAAAAAAAATTTCTTAGATTTGTCATGAAGAGAATAATTGAAAAGGTGAAAAAATTCAACAGAAATATGGAAAAAGTTTAGAGAAGGCAAAAAACAAGCTATTTAAGAAAAGCTCTCCCAAACACCGGGGCAAGCAAAACCATGGATACCAGACTAAACAATTTCTCCACAAACATTGTAGATAATAGTAATACACTCTTCAGCAGAATCTTTGAAAAGAATTCTCCCAATCTATGATGAATGAATGAATCATGCACTACCACTTCTCCTAAAAAAGCTCGCAAAGTAAATCTTCAAGCACAACTTCTCAATGTTGAGCTCAGCCTTTAGCAAAAATAATGAAGTTACAAATTATGAGTGCGCATGTGCATGTGTTTTGGGGCAGAATTGATAGCACATGTGGACAATACAGATGAACAAATAAGTTCAGAGCTGGCATAAATATAGAGTTTGGCTTCTCTCCAATCTAGTGAGGGACTGGGAAGGTCCAGTTGGGTCATGTTTGGCTAAAAAATCAACTTATTTCGATGATCTGAACCATTTATTTTGTTGTTCTAAGTGTATATTATTGCTGTAAAAAAATCAAGTTGATTTGATATTGGTAACTACCTTAAGAAATTACATGTTAATAAATTAATAGTAAAATAGATATCACAGTTTATTTTTATTAAAAACACATGTGATTTATTAAGGCAATTATTGATATCTGATCAACTTAATTTACAGCAACAATAAATAAATGGTTGAAATCATCGAAATAAGTCGATTTTGGAGCCAAACAAGGCCAACTCGACTTCTCCATTCCCTCAATGGACTAGGAGAGAAGCTGAACTATAAACATTATGTTATTACCAACTATGATTCAGCTTCTCTTTGCACTACTATTTGTAGTTGACTTTCAAGAGAGTACACGTGCATGCATAATGCGTGGGTGTTTTATAGAATTATACGTAAAATTAATTGCAAATGGAGTGAATACAGATTTCCAAATAACATCAGCATAAATAACAAAACCTGAAAAGGATTGCATGAGGGTGAGAAAAGTCCCATTCAGCTCTAAAAAGTCGCAGTTAGGCACAAAAGTCCTAGCACCAGTCTAGCCGTCGATCTCAGTTATTGGTTTCCATATTAAACCCTAGTTCGAGTCTAGGTGCCGAGCTTGAGTTCAGTCTCAACAAAAATCCTAACTCGAGTCTAGGTGATGAGCCTAGTTCTTGGTTTCAACAAAAATCCTAACTCGAGTCTTTTAAGCCTAGCAACTCTATGTTTCCCTGCCTTACCCCTACCCCTAAATGCCCCCTCCAACCACCCTTCACCAATAAAAACAGAGAAACAAATTTGCCCGCTCGTGCGCAACATGTCAATGTGCAAAGTAAAGACTAAGAGTAAAGTTATGGTCACAAAGATCTAGGCATTTCGGTTGTTGTCTTTTCAGAGAATAACTCCATGGGTCCCCTCGATCTCCAAGTAACTGGAAAAAAAAGGTGTCTATCTGTCCATGGGACACCTCTGCTCTTTATTTCATGGAAATTCAAGCTAAAACGAAAACCAGGAAACAAAATCAGATCCAAATGTTGGGCAAAATAAAATAGTTAACTTTATTTACAGTTCTCACTACATAAAGTAGAGGAGAACCAAAAGTAGGACATCTGAAGAACTCACCTTTGTAGTTGAAGAAGTGGAGGGCTCAGTCCCCATAGCCTGCTGTGCAAAACCCTGCTTATGAATCTCCATGTGCAAATCAGGTGCCTAGGAAACCAGAAGATGATGATACACCATCAGAGAATTTTGAAGAAGATACCAAACATAGAACAAGAAGCCTAGCAACAAATTTGGCTCAAAGTACGAACGCAAATAAACTTCAATTGCTACAGTCATCAACCAAAACAAAAAATAATACAAACTATCAAGAATTCACTCTTCCCCCAAGTTATCGAAAAAATATTAGAACAGTATAAAATTGCATATGAAACCACATTAAATGATCAAATTCTGCAGCACAGAGCAGATACAGTCACCCAGTTCTTCACGGTTCGTCTAAATGTTGTGGTTAGAGTTAGACAAGATTAAAATGACACTTTCTCAAAACCAAGACAACTTTGACACGGTGAATTGCAGGATTTCTACAAGAGTTAAGATAACTATCTTATCATCTCAACATGAATTAATATGACAAACTCAAAGAAATATAAAGGGTTGCACCATAAGAAAATATGTACTAGACAACTATAAAGGATTGCACCATAAAAAAATATGTACTAGACAATTTGTCCAAGTGAATTGGAGGTCCCCCGACTAATTCTACTATGGAGGCCAACAATGTCAAAGATTTGTATCGCTAGTTTCCATTTTCTTTTTACGTATAATACATATTATCAAACTAGTGGACAAAGTGAAACAAAAAGGACAAGGACATTTTTTAAGCAAAAAGAACTTCATTGAAGAAGTTATAAAAGAAATTCAAATTTGATGACTAATAAATAAAGTTATATTACTATAGAAAAAAATTTGCATGGTGTCCAATCTACAGTAAACAATTGGATCCGATTTTGCAGTTTTTTTTTTCCAGTACCTTGATGTGACATGAACATGAAAAAAGTTCAAGTATCAGCTTTCTTTTATAAGGGCTAAAATTACTTATTTTGGCCTTTTTACCCCCATTAAAGGGTATATTTTGAAAGACATAAAAGATCTTTACTATAAGCCGTACATATGACTTTCAGCGAACACAGCTCATTGAAAAATTCTATACATCTGGCGCTTTCTCAAAGCATTTCTTTAGACAATGAATCTTTCTTTTTATTGTTGAATCTCTTTGATTGATCAATGTGTGATATTTCGAATCCTCGTTACTAATGGAACCTAAATGATCTCTACATTGATTGGAAGATCCTTTCAATTAGTTAGAATCCCTTACTTGAATAAAATTAGATTTCGTGGAATCACATCGAATATTTAACAATACATTCCATACCATGCTAAAAACTGATCCTTGTTTCATCTTATGCGGCTCCATCTTTTTGTGCATTATGAGAATAATTCATGGATTCAACAAAGATTAAATATTCCAATTATTAACTAAGCAGGGCTAGTGTTTTACAAGAAATCTCTAGTCAACCTTCCTGCAAGAGAACTCTTCTTAATGTCAATATGACTTTCCCATGAATCCAGCTATGACTGTCCCATAGATGTTTTATTGGTATTTGCTTATTAGTATTATGATATTTATAATCCACTAATGTCATAGATCCCATTTGGTTCTATTCGGGATGATAAATGACCTACTTAAATTAGTGGTAGAATATTGCTTTCATATGGCAAAAGACATTGGCTCAAATCCAAACTTATTACGCACAAGAGTCGATGGTATCTAATAAATTTTTCTATCCACCTTTTTTTTTATCAGTTTTGTATTTTTTCTATTTCATTGGTGAATTATTATTTTTATTTCAATGTGAATTAACATTACAAACTAAAAGAACCATAAAGCGTTGCACTGTAAAGATAAAAACAAAAATTAGTTTTTCTTTCGTGATTCATTACTTCATGCACAATGCTAAATTAGTGTTTCTAGTAAAACTTTTAAATATCATTCCAATAGTAGCCTTTAGGAAGACCGCCCAGTTTAGAAACAAAATATCTTTCCCCAGTTTAGGAAGACCGCCCAGTTTAGAAACAAAATATCTTTTATGATTGAACAACAAATGGCGTAACATATATAATGCATGACATGATAATGCTATATGTGTCATGCTATGGGCAACACAAGCATATTACATCAAAAAACAATCCCTAGAAATCTGAATAAAAATGCAACGTATCTCATATCATCAACCTTCGTCCACTTAGTTTGTGTGCAATAAAATAAAGCAATACTTTAAAACCCAACCGGTTTCTTATCAAGCAAACTTTTGAGGCAAAGTGTTCAGATACAGAAGGGTAGACCGTAGATGAGTATCCAATTTGTCAATACGATTTTACAAACTATAAGGATGCCCAGCTTCCGGACATGCACATGTGTAAGATGAAATGATTTTCTAATTTGTATCAAGTATTCTTTATTCTTCAGTTGATTATTAAACTTATTTAACATTAAAAAGGGTCACTTGGCAAAAATAATCATTGAATTGTGGTTAGTAACTTTGAAAGTGTGTGATAGGATAACACAACTATCAAAATCAGTTTTGATCTACACAACCAAACACATGCCTAATAAAATAGTAAGAGCCAGATTTAATTATTTTTTTCTTAGTCTTATCTTTACACTATTAAGTATGAACAGCTTTGCCTAACCCACTAATCTTAAATCTTAATCAATGCAACTAGAGTAGGATGTTATTAGTTTATAGCTACGAAAATTTGTCATTGATTCCAAGCAAGGAAAATTTAGATCTACTTTAAAATCTAAAGATTCTAGGCTAAGCTCAACTCTTATGACTAAATAAAACAAGGTACCTTCTTATGGTGTTAGTCGTTACCATTGGCATCCCTTGGGGCCAGCATTGTACATAAATTTGGAATACAACTACTGCAAGATTTGCTTGCAATTACCAAATAATTGTACTTGGAAATGAGAAGTGTACAAGAAATCATCCAACACACTCCTACTCCTCTTCAACTCCGATCACAGATTCCAGGCAGCTGCTTGTCTCCAATTTTAATGGGCACTAAATACCCTCTTTCAAACTGGAATACCTAAAAGAGGGTAGTTGACTATTGTTCTCTGGTTGGACTTCGTATGGTTTCCAAGAAAAATGTCATAGATTCTCATTGATAATATGGCTCCTATGCAAAGAAAGGTTAGCAACAAGAGATAGGTTGCTAGATTCAGATATTATTATTAAGTTAGAAATTTGGGAAATACCAACTATGAAATGCTCCAACGTCAATCATCTATGCAAAAAGAAGTTATCAACAAAAGATAGGTTGTTATATTCAGGACTTATTATCAAGTTGGGAAGTAGGGAAATACCAACTATAAGTGCTCCAAAGTCCCAATTAAACTTAAATGCAGCTGCTATTCAAAAAAAAAAAACTTGAGCGCTGCTAATTCCAAACCTTCGTTTGGATTAAAGGTAGATAGAGTAAAGGGAAGTGTTAGCGACAAGGGAAAGGGAAAGGGAAGGGAAGAGAAGGGAAATGATAGGAGTTATCCTTCTTTTTGTTTGGATATCCAAGAAAGAAATGAGATGCTTTTCCTTTCTCTTGTTTGTTTGATAATAACTAATAAAGGGAAGGGAGGTGTTTGATATTTATTTACTTTATAACCTTTCTATATTAGATTAAATTATTATTTTTAGTATAAATATAAAAGGCTATAATTGACATTATAAAAATAATCATATCCATCCCTTTACTTTCCCTCCGATTCCTCCCAATTTTGGAGGGATTAAAAACCTGTCATTTTTCCATCACTTCCTTTCGATCTACTTCCCTACCCCTCTAAAAATTAATCCAAACAACATTACAACTAATTTTTGAAAGAACATTATAACTAATTTTTTCCTTTCAATTCCTTCACTTCCCCTCCAAACCCTTCAATCCAAACAAAGGCTAAAGGGAAAGATTGTCTTCAACTGTCTCTGGAAGTTCTTGATATTTTCAAAACACTATTTTGGGCTCCTTTGTCAAGAATATTGCGAACAAAAGGGGCATCATTAATCAAAGGTTTCCATAAGTAATGCTACCCTTCATTAAAAATAAAATAAAAAGGCACAAAATTTAATAATGACAGAAGACTGAATTCAAATGTGAATTATCAAGTTAACTTGTGCAGAATATAATGTGCAAGGTTTAGGAAACTGCTTGGAACAAATGATGTCAGATGTGAATGTTTTTGAGTCGTACAACAAAAGAAGAAAGCAATACTTTCATAAACTGATAAATCTCGGACGATCAATAAAAAACATAGAAACATACTTTTTTAAAACAACCGTAACTTCAAGAAGACTTGCTTATTAACCGAAATACTAGTATTTCATATATAGTAACCTTCTAAATAAAAACAACACTTTCTTTGCACAAACTAAAATGGGTAAAAATGTAACTCTAGCATGCCAACTTGATGAAACCCAAGATAGAGCTCCCTTTCCAAAATACGGCTTCACTTTTTATGCAGCACAAACCACATCAAGCTTCCTGCCTTCAAATTTTGATATTTTGTAATGGCAAAAGAACAAATTTTGGGTGAAGTCTCCACCACGTGTGGAAAATCAACTTTTAAAATGCAATATAACCGTGAAGATGAAGCATCACTAGCCACTTTAATGGGACTACATATGACATCCCAACAACACCGTACAACCACGTGCTTCTATTACTTCTCAACAGTCAACATATTTAATAAAAAAAGTATACAAATTAACCTTACAAAATGAATGGCTAGAGAAAACATAAAAATAATGAGTACATGTTGCGACAAATAATAGTATTTTGTCAAGTGAAGTAAGAATCAGGGTTTTCTCATTATCAAATTTTCTAACATATGCAAACCCAAATGGTTGCGTCACATTTCCTTTTATAATGAGCATCATAAATCATGACAAAGTTACAGAAAAAATCTAACTCATAGTAAGTCCTTATATTTAAAAAGGAAACAAATATAATTCAAACAAAACATGACAAAGCCTATCTTCAAATGTAAGCACTTAAATGAATGCTAGGGACATGGTACCTTAGAAGACACTTCTAAAGATTTGCTGTAAAGTTCATTCTTTGGATCCTACAAAACATGAGAACTCTCAGTCAAATTTCCAAAACCTTGCCAAGAATTAAAAAAAAAAGGCCTAATCCCAAAAATACAAAGAGACAATATTCACACATATATAGCAGACATAAGTGCTTGCACCCGGTTCTAAAATTAAAATTTACCTCATCAACAGCTTGCTGAAAAAACTGGGATGCCTTATCAACATAACTCCTAGCCTCATCTTGGTCAGGGGTCAGAAATGCAAAAGAAGTATGAGCATTCCCCAAGCACCAGAGAGCATCATGCTTTTTTGGATTAATCAGCAAAGCCTCCTCCAGCTTTGACATGGCATCTGTATACCCAGAGCACCAAACCAATAAGCTGTAGATTATTCAAAACTCCAATTCTCACATAATGTGACACCTTTTCATTAAAAACGATATAATAGCTCAATTCTCCCAAAATCTCCATTTTTTTTGTCTTGACATAAGTCTTCAGTTGAAATAAAAAATCCAGTGCTTCTTTAGCCCATAAAATAAACAATAATACTAAGCACACATAAATAAATCGCAAATGAATCACATAAATGATTTCATACATATAATGTGACTCACAAAGCTTGTAGGTTTTGCATGCATATAGATAGCTGGATGCGATTTATTTCTTGTGCACTTATTATTTCAATAAATGAATTAATAACATACTTGGAACACTAGCAACTATATTATAGAGAGTGGAAGTTGATAATGACATTTATATAACAATTCAACGGTTAAAATCATTTCACATCTTATTCGACAGTAGATTAAATTTCAGCTCTGTCTCACTATCTTTCCTACTCTCTCTCTATTTTAAACTCATTTTCTCTCTCTAGCTTTCCCCCAATCTCTCACTCTACCACTTCTTCTAAAGCATCTCTCACACAAAATTTCTCACCAACGAGGCCTTAACTCTCTTCAATGTCTTTCTTTACCCTTTTTTTAATATGTTCCTTTTTTTCTTACATTATTACCTTTAACAATTGAGGAAATTGTTCATTATTTAAAATTAATATCCTTAGGCCATGTTTGGCGATGGGGGGATGGGACTATTTCCCATATATAATCACTAAATACTACCCATGCTTAAAGGCACTCAATTATTTAATTTTAAGAATTTAAGAGTGAAACAAAAATAATATTAATAATTAGGTAATTAGCCAATTTTAAGGCACCCAATTAAAAATATAATTTTATTCGATTTTTAATTTATGGCTGTAAAAAATAGAAAAAATAACAAAAATAAAAAGCTATACTATTTCTTTATTGGATTAGTAAAAGGAGAAATAATATCAATGACTGTTTTTAACAATTTTACATAGAAGAACATGAAGAAGGAGAGAGAACAAAATTGAAGGCCAAGATTGTCTCATTTCAAATGTTGGATTTTTGGCACCTATATAAATGTCATATCAATTATATAGATAATTTCAGGTTTGACTTACTTCAGGAAAAGATGCAATAGGATTTGTTAGTGATGGTGCTTCCAGAGGAACAATGTTGTACGGAGTGAGCTCTGCTGATAATGTTGCATCTGATCTTTTTATCCTTCTTAGCTGCAATAAACAGAAAAGAAGGTTTTTAGTCTGCCCATTATACAAATCAATGAATTTCAAATATCTATGCATTGTATGCAAGCCAAATTTTAAGTTGCATGCTCAAAAAAGTTAACATAATACTTTGTCATATGTCCAATGAAATGTCTTGAAT